>OMNS01048584.1:1595-17398 GCA_900303225.1 Laemonema laureysi | reverse complement strand
ACAGTTTTCATTCATTTGATCCAATTGGATTTGATGCTACCGGACGATAAAAGCAGATGATTCTGAGCCCAACAGCAAGCAGTAGTGATTTCTAATGACGTACTGCAATCGTTTTTCCACTCTGGGCCACAAAACAACGTGCTCCTGTGTATAAACACACATGTATATATGTATACACGTGCTATACAGGACTGGATGTCATGGACCGGGAGGATAACTAAACCATTTCACAACACAACTTCAGAATTGGAATGGCAAGCCAATGATTACATTTTTGATTCTTTGCACACCAAAAAAAAACATACAAAATTTAAGATTTTTTTCCGATACCTACCAAGAGGTAGGACTCTTTCAGAGTGGCAGCAGAGGTGCCATACCATCATCCACCCAACATTAGGTCTAGGTGAAGTGCTGCCACGTCCTGGCGGCTACCATAGCAGACTCCTTGTCAAGGAAAACCCTGACTAAGTCCTCCCGACCCAAGAGGTTTCCCCCGCAGCGCGATATTGTGACACGTCCCCTTAAGAAGTAAAATATTCCGTGTGTCTGAGGACCGAGTGAGCAAGTCGACCATCCAGCTTCTAGGAAGCAGCGTGAACAAGTAGTATATACCTTACACACAGCCACACACACACACACTAAAGAGGATAAGCGGAGAGCCAAGAGGACAGATTAAAGAAGGTCTCTAGGAGCTGTGATTGGCTTGTATGACACAGGACAAACATGCTAAATGAATCCCTGTGTGCCATGTAGGTAGATGGGAAGGTTTGATCATGAGATCTGTGGTGATTGAGTCACTCATTATGAAGTGATTGACTGTGACCCATCCTTCGGTAACCTCTGTGTGGACGTAGCCTCAAAGGGTGCTCACTAACAATGCGCCCCCTCCATTGTTTTTGCAAGGTATATTGAAAGATGTAATGAATCAGTATTGTGTTTTATTTGAAGAGTATATTAAAGTCTAAAAGTATATTAGTTTAGATATGATGCTTAGATATCCAAAATTAATTAATTGCATACATAAAACAAACTCTTGTACCATCTTAACCGTTAATATAACCTGGTACAGAAATAGGTCTTTAAAGGTCAATAGGGACTCCCCAGATGAAAGGCAGGCCGGTGGGATTTAACCAACCAGCTCCTTAGGGTGACCGACATTAGAAAACAGGACAGTGGTCTATGTTTTGACTCTTGGAATAATTAGCACTTCATATGTCATTTGACATGGAGCCACCCTGAGTTGATGGAATTGCAAAACAAATGGTATTCCGTTGGCACTCCAGGTTTGTTTAAAAAGCGAAGCGGGAATTTGTCCACAACAGCAGTTATGTAAGACAGATCTTTACATAGGGAAATTCATGCCTACTAGATGGCTGGTGGTGGCTTTTCTTGTTTATACTGTATTTTTGTTCATGTGTTTACAAAAAGGTAACAGTGGCAGTATTCCACGGTGACTCAAACCTTTAAGAGGAAGTGCGCAGTACAATACACCAGAGCAAGGGTCAGATCTGACTGAGGGTTGGCGGTACACGTATATCTACTAAACATGAATTAGTACAGCGCTTACAAATGGAAAGGACAGAATGAAAAGCAATGCAGTAATAATCAAACAACTGGACACAATAGTCTTCTATTATAGTCTATAAGCTTATTTCTATAAGCTTCGATAAGCATTGTGTCAATTATTTAATAATGAATACTTTAGAAAGTGCAGTCAATAGGGGTGGTAATCACACAGTAACTCACGATACTATCACGACAACGACGGTATCAAGATACAGCGATTCATTTCAAGACAATTAATCTAATCTTCTGTTCACTTTAAGCCCCACCACGAGGAGTCATGAAGTAGTGACTCCGAAGTAGGAATCAGTTTAGAGCTCCAGCAAGTTTTAATAAAAATGTTGCTATTCGAAGGAAGTATCGCGATATATACCAGTATCGATTTTTTGTCCCACCCCTAGCAGTCGATGGATAAAAAACAGCTGTTGAACCCTAATGCTAACCCTCATCCATATAACAATCAAACACACAACATGACCGCCTCATATACTGACATCCATTTCATCCATCTTGTCTATCCGTGGCCAAGTGGTAGGCGGACGCTGTTGTAAGACAAAGAAGAGACGTGGCTAAGACAGCTGTGCCTTTCCCTCGCTGTTGGCGAGTTCAGCCAAGAAGCGTGGAACGAGTGGGAGGAGGAAATGACAGTGGGCAGGATGAGAGGGCATAGAAGGACAACTCACTGCCACACTCGCAAATGCTAGTAAATGGCTTTTATGGCGGGACGAATGCGAATAAAAGGAATGATCTTGTCATGGCAATGAGCTCCCATTTTACATATATGGGTGAAACTAATGTTGAGCTTCTACTAACTTGAGTGTTGAGTAAAAGGTGTTCTAAGGTTACCCAAATTGCCTCACCTAATGCTCTTGTAAAATACATTAGAGAGAGCATTGTTGTCAAAATAAAAACATGTATTCTATTTTTTTTTTTAAAACATCTTTGTATGAGAAAATAATAGGACTATAGGCCATATATAGTAGTGTTGGACCAATATGGGTTTTTCAATGGCCGATGTTGATGCTGATATTTAGAGAGTAAGGCGGCCGATGGCCGATATACAACGCTGATATCATGTTGTTTTTATTCACTCACCACAAAGTGTTTTCAAGTCAAGTTTGTTGTTTCTATAATTAAAAAGCTGAATATTAGGCGAGCCCTTTTCCAAACTTTACAGAAAATGGATATATACAACATGACTGAATTGTATGCAATATAACAAATAAAATATTATTTTATCATAAAGTTTCTTAAAAATATACACACACATAACAATACAAACTGTAGGAGCCAAATTAACATTTTAATATAAATTGTGTATCTTTTTAGCTTTCGTTTGTTCTCTATATTAACGTAAAGAAGTCACCTTTCTTATGATAATAATTGTGAGCTAATTATATCTTATTGTTTGTGGGATATACGCCCTGCATTATATGAGCGTTATTGTTCATTTATTGAGCCGGCAGAAATAAGTTGTGTGTCTTTAAGAAAAGACGTATGGATGGACTGTATGGATAACAATACACACCCTACACCGATTTAACCCAACATATCATCAAATGTAATAGTTTTGCCTGTGCTACGCTCTGCACGTATCCATATGCACTGGCAGAAAAAAGGACAGCTACGCTGTTCTCGGGTCCTCTACCAGGAAGCAGCGGCTATTGTAACTCAACGTTGGATAACAAATAATGAGTTAGACAGTCCTATGGTCATTATTGTACTGTGTGTGTGTATATAGAATAAAATGGTTAAACAGATTTTACTGAGTGTGTCTGGATTGTTTATGAAAATGGTGCGATCGGGTCCGCACGCCGGTTATTACACGGCTTATGACTGGTGAGAAATTACATGTGTATAATGTAGTGTACAGCTTACAGTCATCTGTGGCCACGCGCACCACATGTGTAAGGTTACACATGATAAAAAGGGAGGGAATTACTTTTATCTTGTCAGACATTTTCTGTATGTTAATTCACCAGCAAAATAAAGATTGTTCTATTCTCCCAAGTCCTAAATCTCAAGTCCCAGTTAAGTCTCAAGTCTTTTGAGGACAAGTCTCAAGTCAAGTCTCAAGTCACTGTGTGTGCAACTTGAGTCCAAGTCGCAAACAAAAATAAACAAAACATTCTGGTTAACTGGAGTAAAATGAATGCATGAACATTTGTATTCATGTTAGCACCATCAGTTAGCATGGCGATATGTTTACCTATGATGGAAACCATAGAGCTATTGTTTAGGTAACCAAAGGATTCCTGTCTAGAAATACTTTGCATGTAAAGTCATATTTGCATGAAATATAAATACGTGTTTGTTTGCCTCAATGGTAAATATTCACCACACCATGTCTTCACCCATCTAAAATATATATAACAGGAGAGTATAACTAGAAAATGTACCTGGTGCTCAAAACCATAGAATTCGATATTTGAAACAAAATAAAAGCAGAGGCAATGCACAAAATGTCCCTGAAAATCAAACACAGAGGATAAAAGCAGCCTCTGGATACGTTCAGCTTGCTGACGCTGGACTTCAGAGTGCCCATCATGGTTGGTACCAAGGGCACCAACCAAGCATGTTGCACCACCCAGGTGCCGTATGAGTGGAGCAAGAGACAGTCTGGACACAGTCCATTGGTACACTAATCATATTGTTTTCACATCCCAAATAAAACGACCAAAAGGGGCAAAGCAACAATTTTGTCCTGCCTACATTTGATTGTCTTGCAATCAGCAGATTGAGGCTTCGATAACTTTGGTGGCATAGACTCAAACAGAGTCACAGTGGCGTCTTTAAAATCTGCAGTTATCAATACACTTTGAATCTGCAGTTACAGTTATCAATACACTTTGAATCTGCAGTTACAGTTATCAATACACTTTGAATCCACAGTTACAGTTATCAATACACTATGAAATCTGTAACACTGAAGTGAACTTACGGTGCGTGACGCCAGCCAGGGTCTGATAAAAGGTGGGCGTGTCGCTGTCATCGGTGAGGGTAACACACACTCCCCCGGACAGCAGCCACCTGGAGAAGGTGAAGGCCTCCTTGTTCTGCAGGAGCCAGTTCCTGAAGCGCTCATAGTTGACCTTCTCACCCTGGGATATGGGAAAAGATATGAATGGGATCAAGGGCGTCGTATTATCCACAACAACAAGTGATACGGTTTCCTCATCAAGAATCTCATGAGTCAATACTGAACAGCATGTATAAACATAAACATATCCAAGAAATGCAACATCTGTCCTTCTCCACTGTTACCAAATGTTAAAAAACTAAAAATACTACCAATTAAAATTTGATAAAGATCTGTGATTCGCCGTCTGTCTGCTGTCAATTTATTTCCGAATGATATGTACTATTTACTTAGCCATTTAGCAGATGCTTTTTATCAATATGAGAAGCTTCTAAGTGGCTTGGACATTCACATTCATTGAGGCTTCACATTCATTGAGTAGGTAGGGGTTAGGTTGTTGTTAACTGACCTCACTAAAACACTTCCTGAGAGAGGGCGGGACCTCCCCATCCAGGATCCGTAGGACCGCCTCCATGTCATCCCTGGCAGCATAGCCGCCCTGCTCACTGGCAAACAGGCTGAAGAGGTCTGCAAACACCCACACACACACAGACACAAAGAAACATTTCAGTCTTTCTTATCACAGACAAGCAGGCTGGTATGTACAGACGCTAGAGCACTGGCAGTCCTGATAACACAACATAACATAACTGAAAAAACATCCCAATCATTAATTCAGAGAGAGGGGGGATTCAGATGAACAAAAACAACATGTTGAGCTTAACACATCATCCACATGCATCTAACATTATACTGTGCACATATGATATGTGCACAGTATATATATATTGTAAGGTGAAAACTGTAAGCTAACAATATACATTGTTATCATGATGTTTAGCGGGTGTGTGGCATGTTCCTCAGAATAAATATTAAATAAACTCATTCATGAAAGTAATGCTACTGCAATAATTACTTTTGTTCTATCTAAAATAATTCAGTTCATTCTATATGGTGTCTTGTGTAGCATACTGGGGAAAAAAATTAAATGCTGACACCAGCAATGTACGGAATTGGCTGCTGCTGTCTGACAAAGAAATAATAAATATATTATGTACCATTTACTTAGAGTGTATTTATGACTACAAGAATGCAGACCTTCACCCATTTCGAATCTTCCTGCAATACAACTGCACGTATTAAAATGAGAAGAGACACGATCATGTAGGATATACAAGCAGTGGACACCGGGCACTTGGATAAAGGTACTCCCACAAGCACACTTATTTTACATCAGACATGCAAGCTAATTGCTGCTCTGTGTAATAGACCTATCGGTCTGCTCTGGGACTTACATTTGGCCTTCTCTTCATCTCTCCCTCTGGTGAGCAGCACCAGGCCCACAATCAGATTGTTGAAGTGAAGCCCTTTGGATGAGCCGCCAAATGAGGTATAGATTACCTGAACATAAACAACAAAAGTAAAAAGGTTAACAATATATGGCAGAAAGCATGATACTCAGAATGTACCCCCCTTTAGTTACCCCCAGCTTTTTTTTGTTTACCACTATTATAAATCTATCTGAATCTGTATTGACTCTTAAAATACATACTTTAATATTGATGTTTGTGGTCTCAAGTTCATAGTTCATCATAGTTTGTTAGTTTTGTAACATATGTTGTACAAGATAATTCAAACCATGCATGTAACATTAAAACACAGTGCTGTATTGACACCAACTATAACCTGTCCCCTGTATTGTGACAAATACTGGGCTTTATGCCAAAACATAGTGCTAGTTCCAAACCAGTGTTTGGCATTCTTATAGGTTGTTCATGTTGAGGCAGGATCAATAAAAGAAAGGTGACTATACTGAATTCTAGCTCCAACCGGGAAGGGAAAACAAACTAAAAGATATTTAGATACATTCTTCAGCTGTACCAGTGGTAAACTAAATTCACACAAGGAAATGTAATTGTTATTGGCAGTCGATATACGTTAACGGGAGATGATCAGAGCAAATGACGGGAAAGGTTTATTGGAGGAAGAAAACAAAGGTAGGAAAAAGGATATCAAATCTAGCCAGCGTAAAAAAAAGACAGTAAAGCCCTGTCAATCATTTATCACGAAGCTTAACCATTTCGGTAAGTGCCGTAACTCCCCCATGTCCTATTCTGTGACTCAATGATGACAGCAAGGCTTCGTGTCTCAGCTGGCCAATAGCCTTCAAGCACGCTCGTCGCATGAACTCTACGGCCCTGCTGTTCTTCGTTGGACCTTCAACGATTGTGTTTAAGGTTAAGGTTAAATAAGGTGTGTTGTATACAACCCATCTCACCGGTGGTGGAAGAAAATAAGACGTGAGAAATCCACCTGAAGTGAACTACCTGGAGTGACAGAATCAGGTCATCGCGAGGTTGATTTCAGACTATGTAGCCAGCACCTGTGACTGTGAGGGGCTAATGCACATTTGTTGCTCTGAAACATAATCCAATTCAGAAGAAAGTCAAATATGTTCCCACGAATCCTACAAAGTTCAACGTCCTGATGCGGCCATGACCTCCCATTATGGGTCGCACTGGAGTCAATGCGCTTTCAGTGAATTCCATCAATTAAAGGGTTTATGTCTACTTTTCATGCAGCATACTGGCTTTACAGAACGGTAGGTACACTGTACCATTAATCCTCTCACACTTCAGTTATAGCCGGACCCTGATTATAAAACAAACACAATGATTTGGTTTGCCAAGAAAAAGCCATCCTTCCTGTGTGCCTGATGGGCTTGATGGTGATGCAGGGCATGGATAATCATGCTGGTCTAATAGAGCTGGAATAATCAACAGCACCTAACGTATATCATTTTCTCCTTTGTTTATTAGTGATAATTAATATTTGGAGAAAAAAAACTGTCAAACGACATAAGGATCTGAAAAACTGCGTGCAACATATTTTCAAAACAGGGGCTGACCAATACATCCATGGGGTGAGAGCGGAGATATTAGCCCGGTAATCCACTGATTAATGGGGCCAATATCTCCAGGACTCACGCCACAACCTTCAGGAACTCAACTGACTAGATTTCGAACAAAACAATGACTTCAAATCCCAATGTTGACACATTTTGTATCTCGCCCAGCCCTAGTATGCAACCATGGCTGCAACCATGGCTGCAACCATGGCTGACCTAAAGCTTTGTTGCTCTTTGGGCAAATCAACATGCAAACACAGCTCTGTTAAAGAGCCACTGAACACAAAACCCTGTGTTGTTTTTTTTATCTGATACATAGTAGTCTATGCTGTTTTGTCACTGTTACCAAAATAATTGGGTAATTCAGACTCAACGACTAGCTCAAGAAAAACAAAGTCGGCGTGGGCCGTAACCATGGAGATAACACCTCCCCATCCTTCCTACAACTCTCAGCCCAAAACACCTTTTAAAAAAAATGTATAAGTGTTTGAACAGGGGGTTCACTTCCACTTGAATGAGCCACAGACCACTGTAAATGAACACACATTTGAACGAAAACAAGCAGACAGCAATGCTGCAGACAAGACAAGGCATAGGTGATTTCAGCTTAAGACAGAACAATGAAACCTTAGGTCTATTTGTGTGTCAGTCTGGTAGACAAATACACCCATCCCTCTGTTCCCATTCCCCTCCGCTGTCACAAGCAGCCACATATTTTTTGCCTTACGGCTGTGATTTCATCAGTGTGGGTCTGGCAACAGGAATAGTGTGTTGCTCTTGTCAATATTGGTGCAGTATAATGTGTATGCATTATATAGCATGGCTTTAGTTCAGAGTGAGTGCATAGGTGCACTGTGCCGTGCATGTTTCACTTCCCTCCCACCTACCTCAGCTACTTTAGGGGGTACACTGTCACCCAGGACCTCTCTGTAGAAGCATTGCTGGGTCATGTAGTAGGACAGGCCACTGGTCCTCTTGAAAGCATCCTTCAGCCGCTTCAGTTCCACATCAGTGACTACGTTGACATAAGAGGAGGAGGAGGAGGAGGGGGAGGGGGAAAGAGGGAAGAGGGAAGGAAGGAAACAAAAACATTAGAAAAGGTGGTTTGTCGTGCTCTTCTCCTGGCCATTAAAAGACAAGCGTCTGCCTTCAGACAGTCTGCTGTTGCCCAATAAGTAACTGTGCTCTACCATCTTCCTCGCCAGAGCTCAGTTTTTACCACTAGCTGGAACACCTGGCGACCGATGCTGCTCTGTCCCCGGCAACGGAAGGTGACTTGTGTCTGAAGGCTGTGGTACATTATTTTAGTTTTTCAACAACAGTCAAGGGGACACAAGCAAACCCTGAACACGGATCACAAGCATGCCCTTCAGGCCACATGTACACACATGGACTTCAAAGGAGTCTTTAGGTTAGCATTTTGTTACTATTTAATCTGCTGATTGCCCTGGAAGATAAAAGCTGCAACCGTCAACATAGTCAGCCTTGTACCCTGCAGAAAAACAGAAACAGAAACCTCCTATTGTGTTCTGTCCCCCTATGAATCAAAAATGTATGGAAGAAGAAAACGGGGGGCTGTGGTTCTTTCTCGCATGCAGTTGGTCTACATGTGTACTGAACACGCAACAACATCCATTTCAAAAACAGTCCGCTCCCCCACCCCCACCCGAGTCCCTGCTACCAAGTTATGCACAATGCCAGCTCAGGCATTGTATTCACTGCACCTTGTTTGTGTAATGGCCGGACCCGGCCGCTCCATCAGTCAAGTGCAGGATCAAAGACCATTCGTAACCTCAATTTTCCTCACCCACGTAATGGACTAACACACACACACATACACAAACACAGCTTACACTGAAGATAGTGTCTGAAATGACAGCTATACATGTTTGGATGTATAAAGGCACACAACTGCTGTAACGTATAGTCTCCAGCGGTTACAGAGACCTCGCAATTGACACACAGCTTGTGTATGAATGGTGACTCAATGTAGTTTGCTTGCTAAAGCAAATGCTGGCTCGGAATACAATACGTGTTACTAAAGGTGCGAATACTGCATCACTATGGGGCTGGATTATTATTTGTTCATCATGACACAACATGTATCTTATATGCCGTATATACCGTTTTAGGTCCAATATCAAAAATAATGTAGAATATATAGGCTGTCTGAGGAGTTTTGAACTCACTGTGCAATTGAATATATGAAACATATTGAATATTGTTATTTCAATATATATTGAATAAGAATGAGAGAATGAGACGATTCACCACACCATGAAGTTAAGAGACATCAAGTTCATGTTTTTCTTTTCATACCACAGGAAACCAGAGGCAATTTAGACAGGTGCAACCATAGAGTTGTGCTTCTTGCCTGCATGTCGCTGAAACAAAATGGAAGCTTTGAGTATTACCAACAAAAGTGCAAAGGCAACGTGGGCAGGTTGTGCACCAGTGCATTACATCCCATGAAGGCCAGTTAAGAGTTAATAATGAACCAGTCATTTTCATAGCTCACCAGAGATGGAAGCAACATGAGCGCAATGCTGCTGTAGAAGAAAATGGTGGAGATATACTACTGCAACAAAGGGCCAAATACTGACTGTTCACTGCTGAGAGCAGCCAGAGAGACGTTTAAAGAAATGATCACAAGAATGTAACTCCGTATATGTGCTCTAGAAACCATAGCACACCTTCCCCATTTCAAGCCTTTGATCACAACAGTTGTCAGAATTGTACTGTTCAATCTATTGGTGTCCGTCTTCCCTAAATAAGTTGCCAGCTATATGTCCTTTTGTTGTAATAATAAACACACACACACATACTGGATTAAGAAGTGATAGCCAGCAACAACCCTGTCCACAACCTCTATTATGTTTCAACAGCTGCAGCTCAGTTTCAGGTCCATGGAAAACAACCTAGATGAGATATACTCCAGTTAGGTCTCGCTCCAGCCCATAACACTGAAACAGCTACGGACACGAGCTGGCAGACAGCCGAGGATGCTGACTTTTCCTTTTGGTGCCTCTGCACCTGGTCACTGCATCTAACCCTGTGACAATAACTGAGAATATACCGTGTGGTAAATGTTAAAAAATATGTATTTATGTAACAAGTGGATTCTGTATGTCTTAATATAGGTTACGTTTTACTACTACCTATATTCTAACTTAAATCAGAGATTTTCCACTCGCAGATGGCTCACAAAAAACCCAGATCAGAGGCAAAAATCACAGCACTCGCTTCCATTGACTCCCAAAGTAATGATTAGTTACCAGTAGAATGTCTTCTTTCACCTGGTAACAGTTGGATGAGTAATACAAATTATATTTAGTTCCAACATTCAGTTTTAGTCTAAACAGAAAATGATTATGAAAAAAAACTTGCTTGTGTGTTTAGAAGTCATATGATACCATTAGCGCACACACACGCGTGCACAAACCCACACAGCTTAATCACTGACCATCAACGGAGCCATGCAGGGATGGAGAGCTCATTATCCTGACTGTTATCAGTTAAGCCTGCACCCCAGTGAACCCAGGGCCAGAGCTTCTGACATTAAAGTGAATAGACAGTCCCAGACCATCAGTCCTTGTTTCTGGCCAGTGACACATTGCAAACAGTCCCAATCAGAGCAGGTTTACTTGACAAAAATGAGTCGGCCCAACAAAGCATCTTGGATGGAGTGCCTCTTCTCCGATCATATTTGTTTTGATTTAGCAGCTGGCACAAAATGGCTAAAGGTGACAAAGATTCCATAGGACAACCCACTACCTACCTCTCCCTTTACAGACTGTTAGTGTTGAGATATTGTTGAGTTTCGATAGGGTCTACTGCAATGTAAGTAGACCTTATCGAAAGGAAATAGGCTACTATAAGAATGTTGGACAATGTTGTTGAATAATGTATATTTATGTATATTTATGTATATTCTGGGCTGAATTTGACAAAGAAGAATTCCAAAATATTTCAGAACAATAGTCTTGGCAATATGCTACTTCTGAGATATGAACCCTCTTGTTATTTGCCTATTCAATACAATGAAAGTAACTAATGTAACACCAATGAAAATAAAAAGGGTTAGGGTTAGGGTCTGGTACAAGGAACCAAACCAGTACATGTCAATGATGTGACATGAAGAGAGTAGCAGTCTTTGCCAACTGGTTGTTCTTGTGTTGATGTTTTACAAAAGGAAATGATTGGATGAGATTTCAATAGTTCACATTTAATTGCTAAGGACCTACATTATTGATAGCAGGTGCATCATAATGTGACATGTCATATAGGCATGAATGTGTTAAATGGCGATGGCGTATCATAGTGAGCACATATTTAAATGTACTTCTCATTTTCTACATGGACTACACTGTACTATAACTTGATATGTACTGTAGTACTGCAAACATATGGACACACATATGTTTGCAGTACTGCAAACATATGGACACGCATATGGTTACACGGTGCAATGCAAGTACTAAGCTTTCTGTATACAGCTCCAACTCTGCATTAAATACAGAAAAAAAAGAAAAAGAACAGTGGTCATGTGAATGGTCAGTTATACTCGAGCATGGTCTACAATTTCATGGTCTCTCTGCTGTTGATTGACACGTGTCCTAATGCGTTTGATTAAACATCCGAATATACAACTAGCTTAAAACTGCTTGTTTGTGAACTTGTTTTGTTTGGAATTTAAGAAGACGCAACGGGGCATCACTTGCCTTTGTGATATGAGAAGGGTACAGACAACGATGTCTAAATAGATGTTCTAGCAGTTTCAACTACGGTAGCCGCAGTTCAGCTGTCACGCATGACCGCCAAGTTAAAGATTATTCATTAGAAATCAAAAATAACAATAGAGTGCTAAACTACTGCACCGACACATCGGTTAGGTGGTCCCTAATACAACAAGATATATGCCGTAGGCAACAACAAACCATTTAGCTGGTTTAGGCCTACGTGTATGTGTTATTTAGATCTAAATAAACTACCCTGAATCTCAACAACAGAGATGATATGGTCAAGACCTCTATGGATTTCAATACAGTGCATTGATGTTATATAGATGGATAGATTTTTACCTCATCATTCATAGCCACATATTTTAAATAAACGTGCATTTATGTTAATAAACAATAAGAATACGTGTGAAGTTGAAATCTACGAAGTGAAGCCTGTCACAAGAACCAAAAGTCTGCTCTCATAATTCAAGCTGAAGCTTCTTGGCTTCAAACCGCAGGGACACGACTTATGTCTGTCAGTTAGCTGTATTAGCAAAGCAAGCTATTCGCAACAGGGGCATTGGCTAGCTATGGCATCTTGAGTTGTGCAGAGCTAACATGTTATAGTGAATTCAATGCGCATTTCCAAGCTATTGCCGGCAAACTTCGAAAAAGGTCTGCATTGCGTGTTTGCTTTCAGTGTCAGCAAAGTCCATCTCTGGTCGTTAGCATTTTACTAGCAGGATAGCTAATGGGGCGAGCTTGAGTAAGCTAACGCAAATGTGATGGATTTAGCCCTCGTTTTGTCTATCTTACCTCTCTTGACTGCCTCGTCGTACGACAGGAAACCTATCCTTGACTCTTTTGCCCCCATGCTCCCTTCATTTCATTGTGATGTGAGGAATATATATCCGTTGTTAGTTCGGTTGTTGAGGAGTGCCTGTTGCCTTATCCGTTTATTGTGAAATCCGTTCTGTGTAAAGTGTGTATGTGGTGAATGGGTGAATGTTGTTGATGCCGTGAGACGGCTCCTCCTTGCCAACGCCTCCATACTGTGTCACATGACCCAAGTTGTACAGGTCACTTGATCTGTCACCGACATAATCATGATACGGAGGAAGGTTTGTAAACAAAAGTCAGACGGAAGGTGTTTAAATTCACCAGTAGCGTAGGTATCAATTGTATTACCCAAATCACAGTAATAGGATGACATGGTTAATAGTGTAAAAGATAATCGTTTTAACTCTCATTTCCAACATTTTAAACGATCACATTGTCGCGTCCACAAAGAAGCACAACAGCAATCTCTAGTGGATTGCCGGTTTAAATCATGGGTGTATTATAACAACTTAAATATAACAAAATGATAGCCATTCACCTATTTCTTTTGATAATTTTCTTAAAAATCCATACTGTGCTTCGGGTAGGCGATTAGCTTTCATTAAAAATATATATATTAATACGTAATTGCTGATATTGTACTGTTCCTGAAATGTTACATGGCACAACTTTTCAACTTCCGTTTTTATTTGACTAAATGTGTACATTTATTTGTTTATAATAATTAGTTAATTTTGTGCTTTTTATTGGTTGAATGTCCCTAGATAGAAATTAATGGGGGATCTTTTGTTTACAACAAAAAGTTATTATATAAGTAATTATAATACACATCATGCAAAAAGTTCCCACGGCTTATCGGTGGCCATTTTGAAATGCTATTTGTGTTGCAAGCCCACGTCCTCTTTTAAACCGACGCAGACAGGCTGTGGGCGTGGCTAGCAGATAGCCTTCTTTCCTCTAGAATGACTTTATCAACATGCGCTTGAGCCGAACCTATTCGTTCTGATTATGAAGATTTAAAGATTATGGACATTCTGATTATTGTGAATTAAATCAATTCCACGAGACTGAATGGATATATGTGGATTTATGATATTTGGGCATTCCCTAAAACTGGCAAGTCTCTTGACTAATTGCGTAAACTATTTTTTCGGCAAACAACTGGAAACAGGAAAAACAAAATAGGTGTAATTTATAAGATTACATTTTACATAGGCTTCAAGGGCAGGAAATACAGAACTAACATGGGCCGAGACGTCTTTGTATACTGGCCGAATATTATCGGTATGAAAACGCATTACCCTTTTCCAAATAAATGGCATATGATATACATATATATATTCAAACGAACCATAATACGTGTAATGCTTGTGTGTTCTACTCTCTTCCAGGATACATTAGGATTGTCCTTGTATTTATTTCTTGGGTAGTCTTCAAGAGACCAGCTGTCTTTATCCCGCTGTATTCATTCTCCATCGTGCTTGATGGTAGGCTATGTTGCGTCTGTACTAGTGTTCAATAGAACGACATAGTATAATGTCAGCATTATACAAGTCAAGGATACTAGTCTATACCTAGATACTAGAGTCCAAATCGTCAACAACGCATTTCACACACTGCGTCAGCGGAAGGAAGTAAATGACGACGTTGGTGTTATGTTCTCAGGTGTGGACGGCTGGGTAGCCAGGAGGCTGGGGCAGACATCCAGGTTTGGGGCTTGGCTGGATGTGGTAGTGGACAATCTAAGCAGAGGAATGCTGTGGAGCTTGTTGTTTGAGGTCATACCACCGCCATACACTAAAATACAGCTGCAGATATAGGATAATGCTGGTGACGCCTGTGCTAAAATGTAACTTAACGAAAGATAGCAAATTAAGATCAGAAAAGGCGAGAGATGGCGCTGTCTATGCATTTTTAATGTTGATACAATATTATCTTTATTACCTTCTCTCACAGCTCTCATGGCTGTATAAGCAATAACCTGTGTTATTTGGTCTCTCTCTCTGTGTAGTGGGGTTGGTTGGTGACTGCAGTAGAGTGGTGTGTGTTTGTATGTAACCACAGTGCCAGAGGTGCAGACTGGAAAAGCAGCTTCACCACTAGTCCATATTTAGTGAGAGCAATCATGGCAAAGGGTAAGGCTTTAAAATTAGGGTTTTCTATATTTAACACAACACCGAAATACAAGCTCACGAAGCAGTTTTGATTTTGTGTGTAGGGTTTCAGACCCCCCTGGGTACTTGGGTAATCATTGGAATACACTGCTTACCATTGTGGCTTTATGGTTATCGCTGGGGGTTACTGTCCCAACTCCTCGGCTCGTCCCCCTGGATCCAAACTCTTGGGACTCTAGTGTTGGCTGCTGGACGGCTATTGGGCTTTGTGGCAGAGGTAGGGTATTCACATGCTTGAATTGTATTTTATACACATTTTTATGCAAATGTATTCTCATTTGTTGTGATGGAGAACACAACAAATGAGAATAAAGGGACACCTCACAAGCAGTCCCATATTATTATGCATATTATTATTCTGAAATTGGATTACATAACATCTCTGACCCTTGTCATCCATCTACAGGTATGGTGTATATGGGTACATATCAAACAGCTTACTAACGACGAGGTAGAGAGGATCTGAAAACATTGCAACCAAGCTGTCAACTTATGTATTACCTATTTAGGCTATATAT
>OMNS01048210.1:0-11358 GCA_900303225.1 Laemonema laureysi | reverse complement strand
AAGTAAATATATAACTTAAGCTGTTGATTTAGAACAACATTTCTTGCCAAGACAAAATTTGTTTTTGAAACTACTTTAAAAACACGGTAGCAAAACATACTTTGATATGTTTCATCAGTAACAGGTATGTAGTTATACAACTTGGGAGTGAAATGTATTCATATGATATTAGATATCGATATTGATTGATTTACGTTGTCACCACTTGGTTGTCAATGCTTAATTATCTGGTATTTTGACTCGACTTTAAACTAAGGAGCACTTACATTCACGTATGTGTACTACATCTTCTCTTAGAATAACATAACGATGTAGTAGCACTGCATAAGAGTTGCAAGTCCCGGTGATTGTACCACAATAAGAGACTAACCTGTTATAGACTATAACAGTTGAAACTCTAATTGTTATAAAATCACTTGGACTACTTCATAAGACATTGCAAACACCATCCAAACAAAGTAACGTTTTAACAGCTCATTCCAGCATTTTGGCTCTAGGTTGTTTTGTAACAGCTTTCCTACGCTAAGCTCAAGACAGGAAAAAGTACAACCAGCATTACATCGCGATAGTATTACAGTACCGTTCAGCAAAAACTCTAACTAAAGTACGATGTATGACACATGCCACATATTTCTCTGAAAATACATGGGACTTTCCACTTGAAATCTAAAAGTGCTTGACCACAAACACCAGCTGAGCATGTTTGCCAACAAGAAACCTAACCCGACAACATCCAACAACCACCAACCAGGTGTCGAAACCCCGGCCCCATGTGGGTGTTTGTCGGACGTTGCAGTGTGCAAGCGCTAGTTTGTACGTTCACATAAGACGAGAATTGACGGACCACTGACCCAAATCTAATACAAGTTACCCTTTTCCAGCGCTCCAGAACCCGGGGAAGGGCCCCTTAAGAACCTAGGAACTGCGGTACGTCGTCATGTCTTTCGGCTCTTTGCTGGGCACGCACCAGTCGTCGGCCTCGTGAAACGTCTTGTAGTGTTTCCACGCAGACTTGTTATACACCGGCAACCTCTCGACGGACTCTGTGGAAAGGGCCTGCACAGAACATCACAAACGAGGAATTCAAATGCTATTAATTTTAATCTTTTTTCATATAATGTATAGGGACGGGGGATTTATGTGAATATCGAAATTCTCTATATCGGCAATATTTACAATATCTACCACTTGAGGGAATCCAACCCCTAACCCTGGCAGTGTCACTGCCTTGCTCTACCAGTTGAGCTAACTCAGGAATGAGAGGAGTTCCGAGTCCACCTTAATGTGAACCTACCCGGATGTAGATGACCGCGTCGGTGCCGTAGCCTTCCAGGGAGTAGAGCTTCAGGTCTCCTTGGAAGTACCTGGCGTAGAGCCGCGAGATGGGCAGGCCGTAGCCGTATCCAGCCTGGGAGGAGGACACAACGGAGGAGCTCAGCGCTCACTTACTGACCGCTCTCATCACTTGAATCACACATAAGCAAAGCTGTACATAAAACGAAAACGAAAGGCTGAGATCTGAGAGAAAAAGGTTTTGAACCCAAGTAACAGATAAATACAATTAATTGCGACAGTTTTCACGCCTGCAAACCAAACCAATTGAGGTCCATGTTGTGGGTTGGATGACGTGGCAATTATTTTGACCAATTGGCAAGCGGGAGGCAAAATGTCCCCAAAACATGTTTGTTTTAATCGTGTGCGTAAATGCAAGCTGATTGGTTAAGTTCAAATGAAATGGTTGCTGTCCAGGTGTCTCTCAGGGAGGGGGTGGGAACTCACCAGGGGAGCCGCCCGGGCCTCCATGCTGGGCCGGGGGGCGGTGGAGTAGGTGTAGGTGAACAGACGCTCAATCTTCCTCAGTGGAACTCCTCCTCCGCGATCACTCACCTGGGGAACACATAGACCATGTTACCTGCAAAACACCACACGCTTTTACTGTTGCATCGTTATATTGAATACCAGTAGTTCAACTGGTCTCACTTCAGGACCCATGTGTGTCATTAGTCATTAAGTCACGAGTGTAGCAATGACAGATAGTACATTACAACAATTGTGTGTACTTTTTGTTTATCATAGCAGCCAAATCAGAGCTAATAGGGAGGAAATCCTGAATGCAACACATCCGTTTCAAACTCCACAGCACCTCAACAGTGACAGCAGACATTACCTTAACGGTGAGATCTTCGGATCCGAGTGCGATCTGTGCGCGGATAGGAGGATACTCTGTAGAATCCCCATATAACTCCATGGTGGCCCTCATGGCATTCTGCAACAATAAAAGCGCACTCTTTCACAATATGATTCTAGGTGTGAAATGCTGCAGCAAGTGCTGCAGCATACCTCAGCACAAAATGTTTTCTTGATGAATAAGAATAGGTAAAGTTCAAAACTTTTACCTTGAAAAGTTCAAAGACCATGTGGTACAGATGAGATGGGACATAGACCACAGTAACAGGGTTCCCGTTTTCTTTGACTGTTGTGGAACAAAAGCTTATTGATAAAGGAGAACAGTTTATATGAGATCAGGTAAGACAGATGCGTGGTCCATGGACAGATGGATGAATGAATGAAAGAATGAACCAATGAATACCATGGAATTCCTCCAGTTGTAACTCTGGGGAGTTCATATAATATCGGTCACAGAGGCTCCTGGCGTTTTCGTAGGCATCTGCAGCAGAAGAGGAGAGGAATGAAAGAGGACATTTTAATACAATATTTGACAATAATACAATATTCATACTCTTGTATTAGAGATAGTAGATTTTGATTACTATTCGTGGGGCTCTCCTATCAAAATGAAAGGTTCTCACCCATCACCACGTCTGTGACGCGACAGTTGGGGTCGATGCTGCCGATCTGTTTAGGGTGTGCTGGGTTAACTTTGACCTTGCCAGCAAAGAGCAGAGCTGGAGTGAAAGGCAGAACAACACAGTGAGTACGTTTGAGAAACGTGACCAAGTAGGCAACTATAAACTTGTTTTGAGATTGGTACATTAATATTGTTAAAACACATTTAAACAAGTTGACTCACAATGCTGGTTAAGCAGCATTCGGATGGATATCCTGCTCATGTAGAAACGGTCCAGAAAATACTGAACATTCTGGCTGACGATGGGGTCGGTGCCGTACGCCTCCTTGTACTCGACGAGACCCTGGGCCATGGTTGGGACCACGTCGTTGTGTCTGTTTAGGATCTTTATGACGGCACCCGTGAAGCTGAGTGTACCAACATGGATTTAAACAGCGAGGCATGGAAACTAGAACTTGAGTTTACATTTCAAATGAATTAAGAACTACATGTCACTCCCTCTCTCTTTCAACCCACTCTCCTGTCCATAAAGGCATAACAAGCGCAGAAAAAAATGCAGAAATAAAAACACAACGAGACAACGCTTCTCAGCTGACTTACTCATAGTTCACCTTTTCATCTTCAGCATTTTTATCTTTGAACTCGATGATTTCTTGAAGACTTTGCAAATACCTTAAAAGACAGAAACATATCTTCATACCAGAAGACCCGATGATTCGAGAAACGAGACTGAGAGGCTTCTGTCAACTTACCAACTCTGGACCAGACGAACGGACGGAGTCCCCAGCAGGTTGTCCGGTAATAAATTGATCTCCTTCATGATGTTTGCCAACCTCACAGGGACCTCGTGTCTGAGGAACGCAAATGATGTTCTCTCGCATGCATTCTCTGAGCCTGAAGGGTGTAAAAAAGTGCAATGTAAACGTAAAAAGTACTCTCAGCATTCGAAGTGTGTGTATGTGTGTGTGTGCCTTTTGAAGCACAGCTGGGTCTTACCAAAATCCAAGAATTGTTTAATTGAAAGTGGTGATGGCGAAAACTTTGAATAATAGTCTATGTGTTTTCCAATAGAAACACTACTTCTTAAAACACTTAGGATCCTCATTTTGAATCTGGCGCCGCGACGTCTAGTGCGTTAAAGACGTTACTCAAGGTTAAATGTGTTGCAAATGAAAATAATTAACTGTGGATTGACCATATTTGATATCCACTATGTATACATGCTGCAGCCTTACGCTATCTTGTTGACTAAATGGCCAATGCATAAAGCTCTGCAACCATGGTCTGCAACACACGCTTTCAAATTAAACTATCGTTCTATCATCACGCACGATATAAAAGCAATGCGTCCATTACCATTATTATTGATTCCGAAAAACACAGAAACGAACGGTATTTTAAAAGCTCAACCGTATATAACCGTGGTATAAAATAACTTCCACCTCAGCGCATGGAGTCTTCTTCTTCGCAGACTTACACCTGCCGGTGCATTACTGCCGTCTACTGTCAACTAAGAGAATACACGTTTGTAAAGAAAGAAAAAGAAGCACAATAAGGCATATGCTTCAGTAGTAGTTCACTGTCTAATTGTGAGTTAATTTAATGTATTTACTGAGATTTCCTACGTTAAAAGTGGTTTATATTACAGTGTAATATATGGGATGTTCAGTGGTTCCTGGGTCCCCTGCTCCGCAGACATGCGCAATGCTGTTGCCTGTTTTCCCTGTTCTGCATTATCTGCCAACCGGGGTCCTTAATTCCGTCACTTCCTTTAGTCGGCCACAGAAATGCCTGCTGGATGGTTGCGTTATGTGCTAACCACGTTTTGATATGGATGTTTTTATTTGTATTCTCCAATAGTGTCGGTGGAATAGACAATATCGCGATTTCCGATGTTACTCCTCAACGTCACCGAGTCGGTTAAGTTGACGTAGGACACACATTCAAAGTCTAGCGATTTCCAAATATACTTTGTGGCCCGCCAAAAGCTAAGCGGGGATAACTTGGAAGTTACCACTGTGGTCCCCTTTGTCGGTGTATCACAGTTAAGTCCGAAAACAGAATGAGTGGAGGTGGATTCAGCTTCGGCCAATCCGCCGCTGTGCCGTTCGGATCTTTTGGAGCTGCAAAACCAACAACTGCTGCGGCTCCTGCCACGGCTTTCGGTATGTCAACCTCCACACCTGCCGCGGCTGGAGGGGGCTTTTCATTCGGGACAGCCGCCCCTGCTCAGCCTGTCCAGGGCAGCGCCAACCCAGCTGGGGGGTTCAGCTTTGGTACCCCCGTGAAGAGCGCTGCTGGCGGAGGCTTCTCGTTTGGCACTCCCACCCCCGCATTCAACCTGACAGCCACCCCACAGCCCGCAACAACAGGGCTCACTTTAGGTTCTACAACAGCAGCCCCGGCTCCGGGTTTCACACTTGGCGGAGGTCTCACAGCGCAGACCACTATGGCAGCCCCCGCTGGAGGTGGCTTCAGCTTTGGAGCAGCTGTCCAGCCTCAAATGCAGCCTCAAGCCCAGCCTCAAGCCACCGTAGCAGCGGCAGCACCCGGAGGCCTCGCGTTAGGGGGATTCAGCTTTGGAGCAGCCAAGGTCCAGATGACCACCGCCGCGGCAGCGCCTCCTGCTACGGCAGGTGGAGGCTTCTCCTTCGGCAACGCTGCAGCTCCTACTCTGTCCCTGAGTACCCAGCCCACGCCAGCAGCAGCGGCAGCAGCAGCAGTAGTAGCAGCAGCCGCCCCAACAACAACAGCAGCAGCACCAGTCCAGGGTGGAGGAGGGTTTAGTTTTGGGATCAAGCCAGCATCTACACCTGCGCCGGTTTCTATCGCCCCAGCCACCCAAGCGGCTCAAATTCTAGGCACATCTCTATTCACCATGCCCATCCCAACGTCCACTCCAAACCCGGCCGCCACCGGCTTCACCCTGGGAGGGACCGTGGCAACATCAGCACCTAGCATTGTCCCGGCAGCCACCACTGGGGGCCTGAACGTCATGCTGAAGCCCCTGGGAGCGGCCACAATGGCTCCTACCCCCGCAGCCACCACAGCCGCACCGGTCACTGGCATCGCCACGGGCTTCTCCCTGGGAAGCCTCAAACCGACATCCATCGCAAGCACCGTGGCCTCGCTAGCCACCGCCACCGCCATCACCACGGCGATGCCACCCGCCATGTCCTACGCCCAGCTGGAGTCCCTCATCAACAAGTGGAGTCTGGAGCTGGAGGACCAGGAGCGGCACTTCCTACAGCAGGCCACACAGGTCAACGCCTGGGACCGCATGCTGGTGGAGAACGGCGAGAAGATCACATCCCTCCACAAGGAGATGGAGAAGGTGAAGCTGGACCAGCGGAGGCTCAACCAGGAGCTGGACTTCATCCTGTCCCAGCAGAAGGAGCTGGAGGACCTGCTGTCACCACTGGAGGAGTCGGTCAAGGAGCAGAGTGGCACCATCTACATGCAGAACGCGGATGAGGAGCGCGAGAGGACCTACAAGCTGGCAGAGAATGTGGACGCGCAGCTCAAGAGGATGTCTCAGGATCTGAAGGAGATCATCGAGCATCTCAACACATCCAGCGGCCCGTCGGACACCAGCGACCCTGTGAGTATTCCCCCTGCTGTTTGTCATAATGTACCTGACCCTTGCCGTTTCGTTGTCGTCAGTCTTCTGCTTTTGTGGTCATCTTTTGAACTAATCAGTTCCTGTTTCCCATTCCGTAGCTTCAGCAGATCTGCAAAATCCTTAATGCCCACATGGATTCCCTCCAGTGGGTGGATCAGAATTCGGTTCTCCTGCAGAGACGAGTGGAGGACGTGTCCAAGCTGTGTGACAACCAGCGGAAAGAGCAGGAGAAGACCTTCCGCTTAACGTTCGACTGATCGGCAATTTATTTACACTGGCGTAGATGCTTGATTTTGGTTTCAATTTTGGTTTCTTTCACTTCATTTCTCTGAATGCTCTAATTCATCATCATCTTCATCACTTCCTGTTTTTGTTTTGTTGGAAACTCTTTTCTACCGGTAACTGCGTTCTGCCAATCCGTTGGCTTTTAAAATATATTCCTTACACATTTTTTTCCTACTTTGTTACTTTTTTGCCTACATCCTATGACTTCAAGAATACATTTTGAGGAATTTTGTGCGGAACAGCCCCAAAGCCAATATACAATACTATTTCATTTACAAAATGTGTGTTTATACATAACCAATAAATGTCCTTCAGCGAAACATGTTTTTCATGAAGATGTATTATTGACTATACTTGGTATGTGTGTGACAGTAGTAATGTTTTGAGACTTGAGATTTAATAAAAATATGAGAGATTGGCACTTTTTCTTTCTTCTGTTTACATTTCAAAAACACCAAAAGATTTCTACTACTTGGTTAATGAAACGGTTTTGTTTTTAATGCTGGCCTTCCTTAGATTTTGGATTTTATGGGACGTTATTTCAAATTTATTTATAACACCTTTCCCCTCTTAAACAACTTATGACGGAAAACAGTTTTGAACGTAACACTGAGGTGGGGTGGTTGCAAACAGCTGACAGTTGGTTGGACTTGCATAGGCGCATAAAAACAATAATGGAAGCTTAATACTCGCCTGTAGTTATTTATTTTATTTTTCTTTTGAAAACGACGACTCCAAAAAAAATTTTTTCCTCTTGAACTAAAAGCAGCTTTGAGACATGAATCTTTGAGACAAAAATCTTTGGCTAAATGTACTGTATGTTGATTGAAAAATAAAACAAAAATAAATACACAAGTGTGTTAAAGTAAAGAAATATTTACAAAACTTACAGTTTGCAATCTATACATTTCAATATTCAGACATGATTTTGATAAATCAAGTATGAGTTCAAAGTTTATCTACAAATGTAAAAAATATTTTCCCAGTCTCCTGTGCATTCAATCAATGTAACAAAGGAACAGCAGTTTGGGTCTTCAGAAAATGTGACAACCAAAAACGGGATGAAACTGGGCTTAATTTTTGCAATCTTGACAAAAAAAAGCTTTCATGGATTTCTTCAATGGAAATTACATTTTTTTTTTGAAGTAATGTCAGAATGACAAGGTGACCATCTAACCACGTTACCCAAGTTGAAAAGGGATAAAGGATCTTCTCACGTGAGCAACTTTCAACAACCCGCCTTTCAGGAATAGCCCTCATTCTCGCTCCAGATTGTCAACCACGGCTTCCGCTCATAGAACTCCAGCTTGACTTTTCCATCGGGACACGGGAGAGACTCCTTCCTGATTCGCACGGCGTGGTATTTCGGGACGCTTTCGTCGCGTTTGGAGCGGTTGAAAAATCCACACTACAAAGGGGACGCGTCAGATAACACAAATAGGGAATTATGAACATGACGACTACAAAACGCTGCATGTATGTATATTCACCGAATGCAAGCATGATAATTCAGCAATTGAACCCCAAGCATTTTCTGTTGCGGTTAGAGCATGCTTTGCCTGAAAGGAAAGGATACATTTTGTTTTGTTAATGTGGCATTTAAACAGCAATAAAGAAGGCAAAGTGGTCAGAATGAAGCAAATGCAGAGTGCAGATGAGAAATCTTTTAAGCTTTTGGTGTTGAAAGAAGATGCAAAAGTTGATCAGGTTTGCATAGAAAAGTTGCTGCCAAAATCCAGTTGACACATACTTTAGACTAAAACCGAATATCAGATGACATTTTTTTTTTTTTTTTAAGTTTTTTAAGTTTTTTAAGTTTTAAGTTGAATTGGCTTCAACCCAGTATGTGTCCGACTGAATTTTCTTTTGAGTCCGTTGGTTTTGTTCAGTTAAGAATTCACGTTACAGAGAGGGGGGGAAAAAAAGTCAGATTATTAGTCGCCATCTTAGCCACACCATGCCCATAACATTTAGTTTGTTTTTTGATTGTTTTTACCCTGGATCTGTGAGCACAAATCGGGGGCACTAAGCGTCTGTGGAGAGCTTGTCTTTGTCAGAGGGTTGAACATGGATTTGTGCCTTGTGATAGGCAGCATCATACTGGTCTTTAGGAGCTCTCTTGAAGAAACCACACTGGAGGAGAGTAAGGAGGGTGAGTATCACTCAGAGACACCACTTGGTGTATTACTGTATATACCCCTACCTACCTACTCCTGGAAAACCAGGTTCTTAGTTCCTCTACCAGCACCTCACACATCAACAAAAATCCATTCATTTGAATAATGTTTTATACACATCATACTTTTCCTACACCTAATCCTTTGTCATGAAATGTTTGACATGTACCTCCTTGCTTAATGACAACATTCCCTGTTGGTGAATGATGAAGTAAATGCTGTCTGGTGTAAAATGCAAACCCTGTTGAAGGGTGGCTTCATGGTGTTGAAGGCTGTGCTCCCTACCTTCCAGAGTAGGAGCACTAGCAGGGAAAGCATCAAGATGCCAGCGAGGACAGACACCAGGATGATCCACCAGGGAACTCCTCCGTACTGGGCCACCGTCTTCTCTGGAAACACCGTCACCCTGACCTGCGTCAAGCCACAGCAACGTAACGTAAAAAAACAAATAAGATGTAAATATGGACTGGACTTGCCCTCTGTGGGTTAAATGCATGCTATTGGATGAGTTTATGCAGGATGGTGATGAGCAGGCTTCCATGAGAAGTATTTGAAAGATGTAATGAGATGGATGGGATCGCTTGCCTGGGTGTCCGCATGTCTCAGGATCATGTTCTTGGCAGGATTGTCAAGCTTCAGTGATGCCTTCACAATTATGTCGAGGTAGCTGAGAGAGGCGTAGTTCTGTTGAAAAAAAATACAACAAAACAATAAGACACTTCCTTTGGCTTTGACTCCTGGAGACAAGATTCGACACTCATGGGAAGACACTTTATATGTCTTTTACCTCCAGGAATGTTGAGTTCCATAACCGAGACCTCAGTGAGATCACTGCAGTATTGTCCAAGCCCTGTAGGGGGCACTTAATCACCACACATCTGGCATCGTAGCCATTCCCACACATCTACAATGGAAAAAGTACATTAGTAGGCACACACACAAGCTTTCTTTGATAAAATACATTTCTGATCCTCATAAAAGTAGTATGTGCCCAATAGCAAAACTTACCAAAACTTTACGCTTTCTTTGGTCAAGTAATAAAGAAATTTGTCCCGCTGGGATTTCTCCCGTCGAACGCTTCGTCCTGGAAACAGTGGACTCCTAGAAGACCAATTGACACATGAAGTGAAAATGAAAGGGAAAGTGAAAGTGAAAGTGATAAAGGAGCCCCTTACCTGAATGTGTTTGAGAGCGTTGATCTCGGTCTCGGGGGAGCAGGGGACTTCAGCCAGGCCTGTGGAGGTGATCTTCACCAGGTAGAGGAGCCACTTGCCATCAAAGTTCTCCTTGGGCCACTGGATGTTCAGCGAAGCCGTACCAAAGGACCTCAGAGGCTTCCCCAGATTGTTGATCTAATGATTTTAGATTTCTTTATTATATTTCATTTCAAGTTGTTATTTTTGCAAACAAAAGAAACAAATTTTGTAATTATGTAAATGTAAAAAAAAAACATCAGATGATGACGACTAGGAAAAAGGGTAGTTATGATAATATATGATAATAATGGTTTCCCTCACCCTGAACTCGTAATTAATCAAACTGCCAATCTCTTCCTCTGTCTTTATGGCGCTCTCTCCTTTCACCACACCCCCAAAGTAAACCTGGGAGGGCCTCGCCACGCTGGTGAGAAAAACAACACGTGCTTTATTTGATCTGCTAATGGAGGTGCTGTGCTTAGGCGAGTTTAAGTCTGAACTTCCACAACCCAAACACAAGAGTTCTGTACCGGAGCGTCTCCCTCAGCACTTACCCGGTCACAGACAGCGACAACTCAATCACCACTTTGGCCTTCGCTCTCACTTTGGCGATCCCCTCCTGTGTACTGGTTCTACACACACACACACACACACGCACGCACACGCACACACACAGACACACACACACACACGCAAGCACACACACACACATTTTATTGACTTTATTTACTTATTTTCGACGTATGAGTACTTTCATTTACTCATTGACTCATCAATATTCTATATTTGTAGTTTTTTTGGGGGGTGTGTAGGTATTTAAGTGGAAATCTCCAAAATAAATCACGTGATTTTCATTTCAAAATTGCACAGGAGAATAATTACATGGCATGATGACATAAGTATGGGCTTGCGTACAAATGGAAGTGTTGTCCGCTTTGGTTACGCAAAAGGAGCAACTGAAGCGTGACCTGAAAAGTTGTCCTTACGTTTGAAGCTGCAGGCCGATGCTTATCTCCGTTGTGTCGAGGGATATTCCCGCTGTGCTCAAGATGATGTAGAACGTCGCCTTGGAGGAAAAACAAACAAGAAACATGTCATCATCAATCCATAATGTCTTAGAAGATCAGAACAATGGACAATAACGTTCAAACTCATATTTCATACCTCCGAGTCCCTCTTCAACGGGTTCCCCAGATCGCAGTCAGCCTGGGAGCCATTTTGATTGGCGATGCAGATGACTTGTTTTTCACTCTGTGAACAACAAACACA
>OMNS01048205.1:0-10964 GCA_900303225.1 Laemonema laureysi | reverse complement strand
GGCTCCAGTGGGAGGGCTCGGGTCCATTCACACCCACGTTGGCTGCATCTGCACTGCATAAAGAAACCCAGGAGCGCCTCGGGCTGATTTACCCCCCTCTCAGCAGCATTTGGATCTCTCTCACTCTCTCACTCTCACTCACTCACTCACTCACTCTCACACACACACACACACACACACACACTCGTACACACACACACACACACACACACACACACTCACGCTCTGTTTCTGTTCTCTCAGCGTCTTGTTGTCCCCAGAGGATAGAGCAGGCTTCCCTGGCAGCAGCCCAGCACGTCTCATCTCCATTAGGTCAGGCAGAGGAGAGGGTGTAGTGGTGATGGATACCCGAACAATCCACTCCCCCCTAGCTTCCCCAGAGAATCCCAGAGTAAGAGGAAGAGATGTGAATCCACAGCTGGGGGGTATTCTAATGTACCTCTGAAGCTGCTCAGTCGGGCCTCGTTTAATAATTCAAACGACGGTGGCCCTGAAAATCTGTTCCAAGTCCGCCGAGGCAAATAATGACATTTCAGTAACGCGCACGTTGAGAACTTAACGTGACACCTTAGCGCCGCGAGCTACAGTCGATTTTCTTTCATCAGTTTCCCACAGCAGATGTGTTGATCGTGACCATGTATGTATGAGCCAGAGTGGCTCATACATACATGCAAACTACCGTCTGCAGTTGGGTCTCTTAGTCATATCTTGACGTAATATATCGGCTTAATCACAGTGACGCATCTAGCCCTGCCTTCTGGATTCAGGCTGGTCTGGCTGCGCTCGGCATTGACATGTGATTATTATTAAGCTGTATGACCATCACCGGGTAAGTCATGGCCCGAGACAGTCTTGACCCGAGAGATAGTAAAAGAGATGTTTGCAGAGATGATCCATTGGATAACAGTCGTGATCCCGCTGTGTGGCTGAACTGGAATGTTGGGGAGTATGTATGCCGTCGACCCCTGACGCACTGCAGTGCTAACACACTGCATCACAATCCACTTCCTGTCCACATGACCTCCTTTGTGTGTATGTATGAGTGGGCGGGCGTGTGTGTGCGTGCGTGTGTGTGTGTGTGTGTGTGAGACATACAGCGGTAGTGAGCAAGCATGGTGTATAAAAGCCTACGTGTCATTGCACCCAGTGACTCTCGGCAGACAGGGGCGGTTACCTAGCGATGAGGTGTGTGTTTAGGTTCGTTTGTTTGAGACGTCCAATTTAAGGATGATGGGTTTCATCGAGCTCTTCGGCACAGAAAATAGACAACCTAACTTGCCACGCCGTTCAAAGTGAAGCCTTCAGGGCTAAATAACTGGCTGCACAGTGTCAACAAATAAAGAGTCCTGGAGCTGAGTTTGCTCAGTTTAATTTTATGATATTGTGTACGCGCTAGTTTCTTATCCATCTCCTTTTCTGAGTTTATGGTGTGTATCAGTCTATGGTTTGTTTTTGTACTGAGTGAGGAGGTAGATGCTTGAGGGGGAGAGAGTGAAAGTAACCCCATGTTAGTTTACATGGATATCATTTCTGCCGTAATCTGTCAGAGCATCACACTGTTTAAACGTTTCAGTTATACTGTATATTTTTGCTATTAAAAAATACCCCGAATAGTATCCTATAAACATATCCCAAATACTTTTGTTTTATTATAATGCATGATCATTGTATTTTCCCCAGAGTGTTGCCCAACTTTGGAAATATAAATTGTCATGACCCATCTTTTCTCTCTCTGTGTGTGTGTGTGTGTGCGTGCGTGTGCGTGTGCGTGTGTGTGTGTGTGCGTGTGCGTGTGTGTGTGTGCACGTGTGCACGTGAAGGTCCTTTGTGCTCAGTATAGTACTTGCAAATACAGTATGTGTTTTTCAGACTGATGTCATTGTTATTGTGCCATTATGGACAAGACCAAGTGTTGAGTGCTTGACTGAGTGAAACACTGCCCCCAAAACACTGTCTTTAAGAGTTCCCTTGAGGTAGAGTAATTAAGTTTGAGTAGTAGTCCAAGGTAACAGATGTGTGGTCCTAGAAATACCTTTTCAAGTCAGACGGAGAGCAAAAAGGCACTTTTTTGTCTATTTGCTGGGTAAGTTTATTTTCCTCTTGTTGATTTTAGTACAGATGAAATGGCCTGGTATACTATTAGGCCTCCTGGATTAGATGCTAAGGGGTTAGCTGGGGTTGCTTAGCCTCTTACAGGCTAAGTAGATCCTTCTAAAAAATAAAAAAAAATACAGTTTTATGGAGTTAGTTGGTTGTTAAGTACCTCCTTCTGTCTGCCGTAAACAGCTAAACGGCGTCTGGCTGCCTCCTGCCGTCGGCCAGGTCTGGTTTGTTGACTTCATCCAGCCCAGTAAGACGCTATAAACCCCGACTAAGCCGCTAGAGAGCAGAGGACCCAGGGATCCTCCAATCTTATCTGTGGAATGCCCGTCATCCTCTTCGCGAGCACCGGAGGAAGGCCACCCCACTATCTCTAAGGCTCGGTCTCCCTTTGATTGTCTCCTGGGATCCCCGAGTCCTTCCATCCCCCACACCCCTTACACTCTCTCTCCCTCTCACTGTTGTAAACGATGACTTGCGTCCCCTTGCTCTGCCTCTCTCCCTCTTAGCTTTGTGTTTTATGCTTTTGAAGTTGGTTTAGCAGGCAACGGTGGTGGAGGAGTGTAATTGACAGAGCTAAACCAGACAGAGCTCATGATGGAGGATAATGATGATGCTGTCTTCTGCGGTTCGCTCAGTATTGCATGCCTTGGCGTTTTATAGACTTGCATGTGTCTGGAGCTGTGGTCAGCGAGGCTGGCAAGGGAACAAGCTGAAAACTCTGTCTCTATTTCCTCCTTTTTTTCCCCCCGCAATGTGACCTAAATTATTCCAAAACTAGCCTATTCCAGATGCAGTGCTATAGGCTCTGTTTCCCCCCTTACTGTTAATGGTGCAATGAATAGCTGCTCTCGAACAGCACATTTTATGTAATCGCATGAATGTAAAAATGATCACCTCTGACAATTTAGACTGTTTATGAGGTCTGTTTTACATACCACTTTATTAGCAATAATTAGCAACCAATCAAAGCTATTCTGGTATCACTCATTCATTCTTACGCAAGACAATGTCAGCCATACAATCTCATTGGGAGCAGTTAGGGGCTAGGCTAGGCTAGGCTATTGCTAAAAAAGAATCGTCTGCTGTGCCAAGGGGATTGAACCGGCAAAGCTCCTGTTACTAGGCGACCTGCTTCATCTCCCTAGCTACTGCTGGGATACAACCAAAACAATCCCATGGCCCCTTCACAGAGGGCTTCATTTGTCTCCTTACAGTGTACTACTGATGTTTGCTATGACAGTAACATTTAAAGTAGAAAAAGGGTAATGAATACAATGTGTTTAAAAGTGGGTTGAGGGTGTTCAAGTGTGCTCTTTGGCTCCATGTTGTTAGTCAACATTGGACTGTTGGATGTTCAATCTAGACTTGAGATGTGTGCATTGTTGGAAGAATATTATCATGCGTGGTGATAGCTAATATCAAGATAAGACAACTGGAAATTGATAATATGGAATTGTAGCACTGAATAAAAAAAATATATATAAAGATAATAATTTAAAAAGATACACACACACACATTACTTGAACAATAGTATCATACCTGAAATCTCAGGCTAGACCTAATGACCAAATTAATTTACTAACAATAGCATTTTCTTTTCACATAGTATTCTCTCTATGCCGTTGATAGTTGGATCAGTCTGGGCAAATGTCTGGCTAGTCATATAAAATCACAATATATAGGCGTAGTAATAGTGATGAACATTATATTTTACTGCTTAACACCTTGTATATGAATGCCAAGTACATAAACTCGGCCTGCTTATGTTGGGTCGTTTTGAACTATAAAGTAACCCGTTATGGATGGAAGAGAACATAAACCATCTCAGCTTGAATGGCAACAATGATAAACGGTCAGCCCCATTCTTACAGAACTTGACCTCTGGATCAGATTACTGTGCAGTCTTAAAGTGATTTAGGCCAGGTTCCTTTTTCCCCCCAAGGAGGGCCTTGGCAGTTTATAAAGCATACATCAGTGATACAAAGTCAGGCTATGTGATCCATCATCAGCCTGAACTTTGCCCAACTCCAATCCAGACGATTCAGCCTTTACTGTGTAATCGAGTGCTTGTGTACATTAAAATTGGTCCCAGACAACGAAACCTAGTGGATTGAATCTCTTCGGTGTAGTTTACAAGTATGTAAGATGTAAGTGAATACTTGTTAAAATTGGTTACAGACAATGTAACATGGGTTGAATCCCTTCAATGCAGTTTGCCGAATATACTGTATAAACAAGTAGCCTACAGATTAGTGGGTCAAATCCCCTCAAAGCAGTGCAGATATATATTTTTTACTGAGTATATTCTGTAAACTAAGGGCCCTTGCCAGTATATTTATGTATGCATGAGACGAAGATGCATATAATGGCTGATAATGGTTCCTATTGTCTGCCAAACTGTTGGCCACGTGACCGCATTGCCAGCTTGCATGTCTGGCATAGCAACCCAATGATGTCTGCCTCTGGCAGCCGTCATTGCCATGGGAGAAATACAGTGCGCTCAATTGGTCATGTCTGGCCAGATTAGCGTGCATGCTAAGATAGGATGCCAACAAATATGACCCAACAGGGCGATAACACCCCAAGCGCTCATAACAGCCCAGCATTGGGTCAAAATGAACATGTTAATATTGACAACTAATGCGCAATGCTCTCGTAAGATAAACCATTGCTGCAGCACCATCTGCTCTGCAGACGCTCTTCCCTGCTTTGTCCTGGAAGACGTGTGCGCTGTTCCTTAAGTGATTACATGTTAGTTATCTTATTTATAGTATTGACTTTTGCTACAGTTGCAAAGTTGTACAATCATGGAAAACACACTAATATTTATCTGGGAAACGAACACCGCGCTACACATGATATTCTCGATTTACACAGATCTCAATATAGCATCAGTCAACTGTGACCATTTCTGGAATCTGCTCTGGAAATGATGAGTTCTTTAGAATTTTACTAAAACTAAAACTGGTTTATTAGTCATGGGATTGTTTTCATAACCATTTGGTTATTTTTGTGGTTTGGTTATTGAGGTTGTGACGCGTAGGACGTAGAACGTTTGCTCAAACAAGTCTGTCCATTGTTTTGTGTTGATGAGCGGTGTAGCTTTACGTGACGCTAAGAGATTCATGCTTTTTAGTGTTGCCAAAAGAAAAATGGAAAATGTGTTCATCCCAGGCTGGACAGAACAGTGGTGAGATGTTGGTGGTCTCAAATGCAAAGTGCAAACTGTTTTAGCTAGCTACAGTTTGCAGTGACTGCACTATTTCTATATATTTATATATCACTTATATATACTCATCGGTAACACTTGTAGGCCTACATGTTAAAAATACCATATGTTAATTTGTTAAAGAGCAGATGTATAATAATCTACTTCCATACTAGAATACCGCGGTGTATTTTTAGAAAAGGGAATATCCAGAGACACTGGTTTCATTCTGGCGAAAAGTCATTCTTGGGATTTCCCTTGTCAGAATTACCCTCCAGCAAACTCAGTCAAGGATGATGCTTGATGTTTAAAGGTGTCTATTTGAGCAGTAAGTTATCCAGTCTACACTTTCTGTATTGACAGAATAGGAACTGAAAATCGTCCCACAAGTTCCAACGAACGTCCGCTTACCCCTTGTGTTTTTTTTTATGGCTGTTGGCTAATGTTGTCATAGCCACTGCAGTATCTTCTTGTCATCATCCTCCTACTTGTTTGGTTGTTGGGTTGGGGTTATGTTGACGTTGTTTCTATGGTGCGTTGCTCAGCCACACGGCAAGGCAGCCACTGCGTCACAAGATTACCAGGCGACCGCATCAGTAACCACCGGTAGGTTTGTGCAGGGGTGCAAACTTGTCACCTTTCGGCGGCATTCGCTGTTTTTATTTTTTAAATAATAATAAATAATAAATAATCATAATCATATCGTCATACGTCATGGGGATCGTGTATATCTGCCGTTTCAGTCCTCACCAGTTTGCACCCTTGTTTGTGATGTTATGGCAATCTGAGATTACTGGTTTTTCATGTACCGGTATCTTCTAATTATGCCCTTAACAGAGCCTTTGCAGTTAGTTTACTGTATCTCGAGAGGTGATGGTTAGAAGGTTACTGAAGGGCTTATTTGATATATTTAGCTGCCCGGTAAGTTCTTTTTCGCTGAGCTTGTAGAATATTACCTCAGGGCAGGGTCCAAAATTACCATTAAGAATTTTAGTCTTTTAACCTGCCAGAGTGGAAAAATCTACTGGCCAAGCAATTGTTTTGATATGTAACCCTGAACATTTGTACCTGCCAAATGAACAAATCTATCTGCGATTATTTTGAACCCTGGTCTTTATTTATTTTATTGCATGTTTATTTTTATAGCTGTCATCAGATTCAGTTGAATCATCAACCTTGCAACTGCGTAAAAATAATTCGAAAAAGTAGTTTTGTTCTTCTTCTTTGGACCCAACATGATCCTGACCATACATTCGAAAACAAAGGACCTCTGAGATTTTAATGGATGACCGATGCTAACCGATGTGCACATGTGTCCTGCAGGTGCTGAGTGGTGAGTGAGGTGGCTGATGCGGCATGCAGAGGCCACTCCTCCTGGCTCAGAATGAGTGTCAGAGATGGCGTTGCCACAGTGGCAACGATTACAAGTGGAGGAGGAGGGGGAGGAAAGGCAGCTAACCTCCAAGATGGCCGCTCATACCTGCTTCAGATCTACCCACGGTTGGCTCTAAATTCCTCCGCCTGCTGCTTCCTCAGGTTGGTGTTGCGTAATTTCAACCACATTAAGTTGTTTATTCTCGTTTGTTTTTGACACTATTCCAACTTCAAAATGAGAAGATGCAAGTTGTGTAAATGGCAGCTGATTGCGTTGTTTCTTTGACCAATCAGAGTTCAGAAGGATGCGACAGCCGCCTCGGTGATCTCTGATGCGGCCTCAGCTCTGGGGCTGGACTCCAGCAGGCTGTATGTGTTGGCAGAGGTGAAAGAATGTGGCGGGGAGGAGTGGGTCCTGGAGTCTGGGGATCTGCCTGTTCAGAGGCTACTGCTGTGGCCCAGGAGGGCCCAGGAGGAACACCCCCAGAGTCTGGGCTTTTATTTCTTACTACAGGTATCAGGGATGCGAATTCTGACTTTTTTTTTCTGATCGATAACCAGCACTTGTTAATCAGTCATTAACCGCTACCCGCTAAGAATAAATGTGCTATAAAAAATGAATGAAAGTCTGTGACCCGTAAACATTTATTTTACACATCAGGAGAGCAACCGCGACGGTACCATCCAGTACGTCCACCTCCCTGCCCTGACCAAGGAGCAGGAGGCCCAGAGGCTGGCCGCGAGGGGCTTCCTCCCTCCTCCCCAGGATGACTTTGCAGACCTCTGCAACCTCCCCGTCCTCAACGAGGACAGCATCCTGGACAACCTGCGCACGCGCTTCCACAAGAACAAAATCTACACGTACGCCGGCAGCATCCTCATTGCCATCAACCCCTTCAAGTTCCTGCCCATCTACAACCCCAAGTATGTCAAGATGTATGAGAACCACCAGCTCGGCAAGCTGCAGCCTCACATCTTTGCCATTGCGGACGTAGCTTACTACGCTATGCTAAGGAAGAGGGTCAACCAGTGCATTGTCATCTCCGGGGAGAGCGGCTCAGGCAAGACTCAGAGCACCAACTTCCTCATTCATTGTCTGACTGCCCTCAGCCAGAAGGGCTATGCCAGCGGGGTGGAGAGGACCATTCTCGGTGCTGGACCGGTACTGGAGGTGAGACAACACCAAGGGAAAGGGAATGGTCACATATTACATATTAGTACTTGGGTAAACTTTTAACCAGTAATGGTTCATTCATTGATCCTAGATAAGCTCTGCAAGTTTCGAAAAAACATTGGACATTCCCATGGCAATCTATTTGTCTGATGATAGCATAGAAACCCTCTTTGTGACCAAAACATTGGTGTTGCCGACGATGGCAGTACTCAACTCAAATTATGGCACAGTAAGGCATGGGACATTCCATCCCCGGTTTCGTTTTCTGCCAAAAGCAGAGTGGTTGTGGTGATGGTGGTTATCTATGTTGCACGTCTTTGTCAGCAATATGTAGGAAGACAATGATGTGGGCTTTGTTTGCCAGCATAAACGGATGACACGGGTATATAATATTAGCCTAGCCTTTTATAGCTAGTTGCTAGTTTTCCTGTTTGTCTTCCCTTTTATCTTAATTTCATTACCATTCAAAGACGATACACGATAATATTGAATTATTGCCCAGCCCTTGTGTAATATACTGTATATTTGACGGGGGGGATTTTTGTCATTCGCTATTATTAACCAATCAGTGGTTTGCTGTGTGACTTGGCTCCACTCACGCAGCATCCTCGGCCAGTTCATGAGCAGCATGGGTACTTTATCATGGTATGAAGTAGTTGACTGTGGAGAGAGTCAAACAAAGTGATCAGTGGCCCAGCAAACCTCCAATAGACACCAACCACAGTAGCACAGGTGACTTGGTTGTGCACTAGCTACCTTGCTCCCCATCCATTCCTATTATAATGAAGTGACACATTTAACAGGGTGATGCGATTGAATGTGTGACTGCTTTCATTCATCGCATGCAGCTGTATAGCTTGAGTCACCGTCCTCTGGAATCTACTACTAGAGTGAGATTGCTGTCCTTTGGTGCTGAGGAAAGGATGAAATTCAAATGAATTGTCTTCAGAATTGTGGATTTTCGTGGCGCCCTGTTTATTATATTTTGGTGGCGTATTTAAATATTTTCTCCTCAACTTGTCTTATGGAAAGTCACTGATAGGAAACACTGTGTTGGTAATCGTTGTCACAGTTTCAAGTAAAGGTTTTTGCAGTTCCCTTGATGAGGTGAGAGTGTGAAAGTGACTCATAAGTTTGTCTACGGTGACACACACACACACACACACCTTCCGTGCATAGCAAAGTGCTTGATTACGCAGTAAGTCCATTTAGAATAATATCCATCCCCCTGAACATATGAATAATCAGATCATGTGGTTGAAGTATTGCATTTAATTTCTTACTTGAGGGGACTTGAGGGGTGTGAAGCAGGGCAGGAAGTTGCAAGAAAAGTGTTTCACGAAAACCTCAACCTCAGCTTGAAGTTGTGCGGTGAGATGATTTGATAGTTATTTTGGTGAACTCCTGAGGAGGATTCCAAGTATATGAAACGGACTTACGAACGACTAACAAATTAAAAAAATAATGTCATTATGTCAACTGACTTGCTACTTTAACCTGAGGGAAATGCAATGATGCCTGGCTTCATGATTGACTTTAAAGAGAATGGCCTGCTTTTCTTTTTGTATGTGCATGAAATATGATTGTGTCTTGGCTATAGGCTTAGTAGTTAGTATCCCATGTGAACCCTTAAGAAACCCAAATGTTCTTTGTGACTTAAGCCTAAATTATTGGATACTTGGTCCAGGCACTTCCTGGAATATCATAGCTTATATATCCTCTACATGCTTCCTTTGTGTGTTTTTTTGCTCCACTTGTACGTTGGATAAATGTAAATAATTCGGTCCGCAAAGCAATGCTGTCCATTGGAGTGATCGAATTGCCGCCCCTGCTCATGAGCAGTCTTGTGTACCCTAAACAGGCGGCAGAATTGACCGGCTGACTAAGATGTGTAAAAGATAGCCTCATCTCGTGAGTGAGGTAACGTGATTGACGAGATGAGTAACAGGCCCACTGATAAACAAGTCAGCACTTCTCATGGGGAAAAAACCTAAACGGTCTCCAAACACTTCTACCATTGTTAGTGTGACAAATCGAACCCTCTTATTCTTTTTTGCTGCGTTTCCCAGTCATTATGCATATCAACATCAGTCATGCCTATTAGACGGTCAGAGGAGAGAAGATGGCGTTGGCTGATAATCGCCCATCAGACGGATGAGCCAACTATCCAGTCTGCAGAAGACATCCACGTTGAGCCATTGACTGTAGTTCTGTTGTGTTGGGGATCCCTAGGAGCTGCGCTGACGGTCCTCACACACACACACACACACACACAAATGCTTTCAAATGGCTGTTGATATTTTCTTTTCTCATGGTTTGACAACCCGAGGCTTTCGTCAGGCACAGGGCTCACTGCGCAGGCCGTGTTTTTGAGGTTTGCAAGTATAAATACCATAGTCTGAGCTTCATTTACTTGGTTATGGATTTTCTTCCCTGTAATGAGACGAGGAGTCTTCCTTCAATTTCACATATGGAAGGAGTTACCCCCTGCCCCCTCGGTCAGGGACTGCTCTTAGAGAGAGAGGCACGCTGTGCCCTCATACCGGTTCATGTACACCAGGGAACCGGATTGTTGACTTGGAACACACAAGGAAACTAAGCCCTCCTTTCCTATTACCTCATTGTTTAATGTTCAAGGATGTATGTGTTTCAACCTTTTGCTGTAGCATCCATTTTAAGACAAGATTGTGTGCATGTGGTTTTAATGTGTTTTTAAAAAAAAATTTAAATGGTGTAGATTACGTTCGCTTAGCTAGTACGCACAACTTGGAGAAATTCAAAACAAACAAAGTATTTGTTCATCACTTACTACTAACTTGGAGATAATTACACCCAGGCCCCGGCCATATCCTGTCAATAAATCTCTTCTGCATACTTTCCTTTTTTTTAAATTGATCCCTTATTAATGTCACTAAAAATAGTACTTTAAGCAATAAACCCTTATGAGGCATGTCGTCTATTACACCGAGCAGCGGAAATCTCTGTGGTCTGTATCGGTACCAAGGACGTACGCCACTCACCTCACATAACCCCCCTTCAGCGCCAATCATTTACATAAAGTTGAACGGGAACGATTATTTTATTTGGAAAGGGACCAGAGTGCT
>OMNS01048193.1:0-11304 GCA_900303225.1 Laemonema laureysi | reverse complement strand
CCTTCCATTTTGTGTGCATACACAGGGTGCACGCACACACACACACACACACACACACACACACACACACACACCCACACACACTGAATCTCCCTTTCCCTCTCGTCGCCGTCTCTGTCTCTCCTCTCTCGTACAGAGCCACACACACACACACACACACACCTTTTTCTCCCGCCTGTTTAATTTGTACGGGTCTGTGTCACAGTACCTGCGGTCTGCTGGGGCGGTGGTTGAGTTTTTGCCGGTGAGGTCTGGGTCTGCTCTGGGTGTAGTGTCTCAGCGCTGGTCCGCCCAATGGCAGCTCCATTGGGGAGACACGGCACTCTGTTGCCGTGGAGCCGCGTTGCCTTGGCTCTGTTGCCGAGGCACCGTTGCTATGTGTAAGGAGTACCAGCAGTATGTAATGCCTCTGCTGAAGTGGGAGGGGACAAGCCGGCTAGACTGACAGACTTGACAACAGGACCTCGCCTTGTTCCACCCCTCCCCTCACAGAGGAAAACCGTGAGAAAAAGGATGGTGGTAAAGCAAGAATGAGCCATGAAAAAAAATAGAATTAGAATTAGAATTAGAGATTGCAGATCATTTCATGTATAAAGGACATACCATAGGTCAATAAGCTATTATAGCAATAACTGAAACAAACACAATTTTGTATGATTATGTAACACATTAATAATTCATTTGTATATGCGGAAGATGCTTTGAAATACTGAAGAGATGTTGTATTGGTAGACTGTTTTTTTCAGCAGCAATTTTGTTGGAAACAGAACATGGGGGGAAATGATCACAATATGATGGTTCTTCATCTTTACCAGCCAACCCTGTAATCTAATTAACCAGCACCCTTTATGGATCTAAAATAATGTATTATGTATTTAAGCTTTCTGAAACTATAGAACAATAGTGTTTTAATGGGTTTATAGCTGTTGAGTATGTCTATGACTGAGATGATTATCCTAAATGGCACTTGAGTGAATTAAAAGATATTAGGTAATACATGGTTGCATGCTGCAACATGAGTATGATTGAAAGTTGACTTGGCAGTGATTGTGTGAAGATGTTAAAGTCAATGTATGCAAATTGTATGCAAAACTGTTTTTTGTTTTAACTTGATGATTGATTCAACTCCATGAACTAAACTTGCTACCATCGAACATAAACGTATTGTTTAATCTTATCAATGACTTGCCATTGGATGTCATTCATGCGCTATTGATATCACGGCGATTCTGTTCTGTAAGCCTAATCACAAAATACAAAAATAAAGGGCGGCTTAGGGCGTAGGTCTACACTATGTAGCCTACACACACCTTTAGAACTAAACCTTATATGATGGTGGTGACTATGACTGAGGACGATGGAAATTATATAATAAGTTCCAGGAGTAGTCAGATGGATATCCACTAGTAAAAACCAAGGAAGTATAAACCGCCCCCCTCCGCCCACTCGTTATTCATTTGAATGCGCATGTACGTTTACCAATGTGTGCCGCCATTTTGTGTTTGCTAATTCTTCAAAACCCCAAAACATTATAGCGAAAAGGGGCAAAAGACAACGGCGTTGCATTCAATGGGATGACATAGATACATCGATATTCTATACACGTTTAATGTTGCACCAATCAACATTTAATGTTCTAAAATGTGTTTTAAGACACTGTGAAAAGGGTTACAACATTTAATGCGTCCAGCTCTATTGTATACCGTTTTATGTGGAGCTCTGGTCAACACCCCCACAGTCCGTTCCGCCCACTCGGATAGAAGCGTGTCTATCCATTAGTCAGATGAACATGTAGGGTCCCCAATCCAAGCCCGTTCATGCACCAACTCCTACCACAGCACCCTATAATCCACGTTTTTTTGACCACAATACTGTCTGAGCAGGGGCGATCCAGAACTATGGTAAAAATTGGATTAGCACTCCCTAGACGGAGAGCACTGAAGGACGCCGAAGGGATAACTTCAGACGTCAATGTTTCTTCCTTCTCGATACGTAAGTATTTTTTAAATAACGGGTTGTTTTAATACGAATTAACTTAACTTAACTTAATTCACTGTGACCACGTTGTATTCAGCACATTGTGCAGAGTTGCAGAGGCATTGAGTTTGCGGTGGTGGGTAGGAAACTGGATAATGCATGAACATATGTTTAGTTATGATAAGCCCATATATCAGCCTGCAATAAGGATGTAAAACTATAGTTCAGGAGTTCCGTGTATTGTCTAATGGACACTACAGTGTAATGTGTACCTTGTCTTTTTGCAGCTATGACATGGTATCGACATGGCACGGCATGGCGTCTTCATCACTACCGAGTACAGGAGGAGACATAGCATTTGACCGGTAAGTTTGGAAGCATTTTTTTGTGTCAAATCCTATCGTGTTGCCGGTAACGGTTTGCGATGCCATGTGGATGCATTAGAACGTTCGCCACCTAGTGGCCAGATTGGTTCTAAACATGGAGGATGTATTTAATACATCCTCCGGTCAGGAAGCAGAACCTGTACTTAGCTCTTTTAGTGATATGGCTACATGCCAGAAAAGGGAATAGATCAATTATTTCTAGCCTAAATTATCTTGTGTAATTAGCAATTAATGCATATCTTCCCTAAAAAGTTCTAATGATAATTATGTAAACTGTTCTTTGGTAGACATTTTCAATATGTGTCTTTAGGTTAGTTCTTCTGACTGAATTTGCGGGTGCAGCATTATCTCACCAGGAGGAAAGAACAAAGTACGGTAACTGATGTGAAGATGAAAGCAAGATAATCACCATTCAGATATCAACCCTAACCCTAACCCAATCAGAATCTGTTGTTCACACAACATATACATGTATAAAATCAACAAAAACGCCCCAACCACAAATCTATGAGATAGCTTGGAGCATTTTCTCACAAGGAAGTGGTTCCTTCCTCTGTAAAGGTCTGTGATCTGGAACCAGTAACCACAGCCACTGGACCCGTAGACGAACTCCAGACCGCTCTGGCGGATTTTACTGAAGCTAGCAATGCAGCGCAGCAGAAGATTAGCAACACTCTTCCCTTGCCTGAAATGTTCCAGGTCTGGATGAACATTTTTTATGAACTTAACTGAACTGCTGTATGTCCTCACAGCACTTATACGTTTTACAATTTACAATTTAACAATGCATAATAGCATAAGGGGGTATGGGGTGGGATAGTGTAGTGGTTAGGATGGACTGATTATACAGAATACTATATGGAAGAGTATAAACCTGTATATATGATGCATTTCATATGGTCCCATTGTATAGACACACACTCACACTCATGCCCTTCAAGTGCATAACAGCCCATTCTTTCCATTGAGTGACTCGGATTATTTAGTGTTCATGAGTCAAGATTGTGTGACACGTGTTGCATTGTCCTTCAACAGGAGAGTGCAATGAGAAGCATCCACTGCCATGCAGAGGACTGACTTTTCCACTGCAATATCTGCACTCATGCCAGCAAAAGACGATCCAACTTTAAAAGACATGTGGACACATAAGGGTGAGTGGCATGCTACTTTATATGAGCAGAATACACATCCAGAGTTAAGGGGAATGTAGGTGTTGACATGAATGTGTTTTGGACCATGTAATCCTGCCTACCTTTCAACATTAGTTGTCAGCACTTGCCCACTGAGAAGTGTTGTTACTGCAAGGCCTCGTTCCGCCATCAGGCCTAGTTTCCCCCTCAGGGAGCACCAGAGTACTCACGAGAACGATAAGCGCTACAAGCGTGACCAATGTGACTGCTATAGGGAGGCAACCTCTGATGTCATAACATTGTAGAATAGGGCTACCCAACTGTTTTTTGGGGGGTCTGTGTCCTTATTTTTAGGTCTGAAAATTACAAATTTTTTCCATTTTTGGGCATCTGCTTCCACACACACCACTTTAACCCAATTCAAATCTTGCAATATCTTAAAACCCTTCCCCCCTGCCGTGGTGTTTCAGAATAAAGGCCACACAGCTATGCCAATTGGTGTTGACCGGTGTCTTCTCCATCTCTCAGAATAACATGCTTTGTCATGCCAAGTTCTGTTCGGATCCAACTTCCAGTTCTGAGGATGAAACACAACCTTGCCCCAAGGTTAGTCAGCAAGAAGAGAAGAAGTGTGTGTGAAGATTAGCCTACAGTTTTGGGACAGAATATGCCAACAGAATTTTTATTAACTGATTAATCATGTAGAATATAAAATGTCAGAAATAATGACAAATGACCATCACAAGTTAAATGTGCTTGCTTTGTCTGATGAGCAAGAAAGGGAAAAATGTTTTTGTAATGTGAAACAAAGTAATATTTGCATTTTTTCTACTTAAAAAAAACTTTTTACAACTTTTTTACTACTTGTTTTCATTCTAGATACCCATTGGTATTTGTATTTATATAGCATGATCGTGCTAAATTGTGTTCGGGTCTCGATGCTAGTTCTGAAGAAACACAACAAAGGCACAAGAAAATATTGTTCAAGAAGGAGGACGATGATGAGGACACAGGTGATGATTTCAAGCTGTTAATATATAATATATAATATCTAATATAATAATAACAACAACAACAACAATAATAATAATAATTATTATTATTACTATTAAGAAACTTTCAATTAAGTGGGAGCTTTGTGGAGCAGATATTGTGATATCAGGTCTTAAGTTCACATTCATCATTACAATACATTGCCACTAATCTGATCAAAACTGAACCACTACACTACCCTCTGAAAATTGCTTTCTAAGAGCGCTTTAAAGATACAAATACCAAAACAAAACTTGAAGGTGCTCTGGAATTACTACTTTGTCGGTTTCATGTAGCAGCCCATCCATCTCAGATCACGTTCCAGGATGTAGCTGTCACTTACACGGTCATTTGCATGCCTGTGTCGTAATGGAAAACCAACCATTCTCTCAACAGTGTTTCCATATTTCACATTCACATACACTGTGCAGCTACTCCTTCAAATGTAAAGGTCCAATGGCATCTGGAGCTAGCTTGCCTGGAGCTAGCTTGCCAGATATGTGGATACTATAAGGTATATCAAAGTGTTGTAAGATATACATGGCACCAGTGACATTCAACATTCAAAAGTCAATGTATAACTGATCAGTGAACTCATGATCTCTACACTCAACCACAATACTTCACAGTGGCTACGGCAGCCTGTGTGAAACAGGAGGCCGCTAAAGAGATGGACAACATTACTGTCAAGATGGATGTTGATGAAGGAGAGGCGAAAGCTATAGGAGAGACTTTTACGAGGTGGTGGTTGAAGTGGAGTAGAAGCATCAGATCCACATAATGGAGATCCCAGCACTCGTGGCGGTCTCAAGACTCTTCTATACCATGAAGGACCCTCGATGAATGTAGCGCCTCAGCTCATTGTACACATCTTTGTTGTATTGTACACTTGTGTACAATAAATGTGTTTTATTACACACTTTTATTGTATACAGGTTAACAGACTGCCAGAAGCATTGTACCAAATAAAACAAGTTGTAATGTTCTAATGGGAAATATTTTTTAAAGAATAGTATTTTATACAACTAATTGTATAAAATAGACATTCAGCAGACTAATAACCCCAGGAAATAGCATTATATTCTTGTTTGATATTGACGTATTGATACAGTATGTGTTGGGCATAGGCTACTGAGTTGAGTTGGTTTTGTTATTATCTATCTATCTTGTAAATAATCTTAATAGATGCCATATATCTCAGCTTCCCTACATCAATTTCAGTATCTTTAACAACCCCTGCTGTCATAAACACCCCCTTTTAATATTTATGATGTCAATTTTCTTTGCCATGGTATATCTCGACAAAATGAATGACAGTGATTGTGTTGACAAAGATATTGAAATCTGGCAAGCTTTGATTACATGCTGGAGATTACATCATCTGGCCAAGAAATGTATTCTTGGGGACGTTTCCCATAATGTATGTATTGTCATTGTGCTGTTGTCACACTGTGTTGTCATAGCAACTATTGCCCATGGAATCATATGCGAATAGGTCAGACAATCCCCCTAACGAAAATTATTTCTGAGTAAAATTAAATTAAACATGAAGTACCCTCGATTTTTTTTTTTAAAGGGGAACTGTCAAAATCAGTATTTATGTTATCATAGGTATTCCGTTAACCCAAATTCCAGGTAAGACTATTATTATTGTTTCATGTTTGTTTGTTTTTTTCCAATTCTTTACCAAGGTTATTTGTGTCATTGATTGCTCATTTAGTTATTTTGCTTAACTTGATATGCTCAGAATGATACATGCGTCATATCCTCATTTCATTACACTCATACCACGACGCATCCACGCAATAAAAACACATTCACATAGCCTACTTGGTTTAGTAATAGTTGACAATATTGAGCAGTGGCAGGTTAATTTAGCCCTGTAGCCTATAGTTTTATTCCCCACCTGCAAAGGCCTACATTTATATGATTTTCCATTGGTTTACCACTGTGTAGTTACTATTTTTGTCTTAGTTGTAATAGTAATTACCTGGCGTTTTAAACTTTACAATTTAGTGCACCCCCACACACCTGAAATATGGGGGTGTCCATTTCTTATTAAGTTTAATGAACACGACTAAGTTGCTAGTCATGTTTCATGTTTCATGTTTCCATGAAGCTTACAACTTATAAAAGGTGAAAGAAAATCGTAACTGATTTTGAGCATGTTTCACTCCAGTCACATGCGTATGACGATCCTCGAAAGGAGGCTATTTATGTGGGTTAGATAGATATGAATAAAGACTTGTTAGATGCTTAATTGACGTTAACAAGTTTGGAATTGTTTATCGTATAGTAATGGGCTACATGTTTCCATTCCGATAATAAAATCCTATTTATGGAGAGATTACGTTTTAACGAAACCAAATAAATGGGAGTAGATGTTCCTAAATAGATTTGAAATATTGAAATATATCCAACACCTATAATAAGGTGGAACGACATACATGCATCAATTAAGCGTAGGTATTTGATATGCTACAGGAGCAACCATTGAGATGAGCAACAAGTATCAGCAACCTCGTCTCGGCTGAAAAGGGGAAGGGATGCAAATTTTATCAGAACCTCCCAACCGCAGAGGCTACTTTAACCAAACTGCATTTAGCGTATAAGAGTAGCCGGTGGGTTGAGATTTAAATTAAATGCTGACCTTCACCTCACCGAGTTGAACTAAAGACAAACGTTCGACCTCTATAGGCCTATTGGGTCAAAACATGGTCTCGTGTTATTCAGTGTTTTCAGTCTTCCCGTCGCATTTGAGCCGAGCACATTGGACGTGAGACTGAGATTTTCCGTTCATACGGCGTAGCAGGAGAAACACAGTAGTGCCACATCTCAACACCCGCTATTATTTAGAAACACCAGAACTTCCGCTTTGTCAAGTTGTTTTTTAAAGTAAGAACACTGTTGGCGTTTGTAGTTCGTAATTGTTAATGTGCTTATTATTGTGTTTCTGACCATTTTTAAAACAATTGCTCTTTCCAAACATAACCTATGTTTAAATACACACTGGGCTAATTGTTTTGCTTTATTTTTAGCTCTTGTAATTGCCTTATTGTGTTTCTTATTTCTTCAGTTGGTATTTCCTTTTTTAAAACCTGTTCTCCCTCCTGCTTCCCTCATTCAATTAACGGAGTAGGTTCTATTCAATGATTTTCAACAACAAGTTGGACATTTAAGAGTATCATCCAAATTGTACCCCGATGTGGCAATGTATTAAAACCAATGTATATTGGATTTATTGATTATGTTGGGATATTATGTATGCGTATCATAGTATTATGAAAATGGTGTACTTTGAGCCACTTGCAAGTCCCTTGTTAGTTTGTGCCAAAATACAAACCTTTATTGTGAAACTCCCCAACAGGAACGTGGTTGTAGAGTAGTGTGAGCTTGATGCTGGACACAGAAGAACTGCGAAATCAAGAAGGACAGCGCCCTGAGCGAAATTGGAAACAGTTCTAAAACGCGTTGAGCATCGCAATGGGATATTCTCAGGATTCGCGGATTTTCAATCATAGGTAAGATTACGGTTAATGTAGGCAAGGCCGCGACAAAAATCCAGTTGTTTTCGGATACGTGGATTGGACGCTCTCCGACATAAGTCTTCTTTGATGTTAAGTTTTCCTAAATTAAGTTGGTCACACTGAACCTTTCTTTATAAACACAATTAGCGCCGTTAATTGCGCTTTGGTCTGTTATGCTTTCATAACAGACCAAGTCGGCATCGTCATAATTTCAGACAGGAGGTGATTTTGACCCGTGGAGGAAAGACGGGTGGGGTATTGTGGGTTTGGGGGTTGTTACTATTGCAAAGTTTCGGTAGTGTAGGCCTAATAGCCATCTTTAAGATGTGAGGCGCCAGGACTTGTTTCTGTCAGACCAAAATCCGGTGCTTGTCTATATATTTAAAGTGGTTGAAGGCAAATGTAGCAATTTGTTAACGAAGCGGTTTTTGTCATTTAGGGACATCCCCTCACACGCACGCACACACACACACACACACACACACAGGCGCGCGTGCTGTGCAAATTCATTTGTGTTTTTTGCTATCACTGCTATCACTCAATATGAGAACCAATACAGAAAATACTGCGCGACTTGTGTGCGCGCGCGCGCGCGTGTGTGTGTGTGTATATATATGTATGCGCGTGTCCATTTAGTTGATGCTCACGCGCTAGCCTGCTGAGGGTGTGGGTCTTGTGAGGTAATCCCAACAATTTGCTCTTTGTTTTAGCTGCCGTCAGATAACTAATGATCCCCATGGTCGCTATCGATGGAAGGGACAGATGAACATTAGATACGGTTAGTCATATTGGTAGGCTATAGGCCTGTGCCAGTATAGTCCCCAAAGCTGATCATGTGCGTAGTACCCGACTTGGGGCAACGGGAACTCATTTGTCGCTCAATATTGAGCGTTTTTGTCGTGTCGTGTATGCCTGGATGTTTTCAGTGGACTCGCATCAGAATGTAAACGGATGGCGGTTGCCAGGTGTTTTCCTATACAAGTGGTAATGGTGGATAGCCCATCTTTTGGTTCAAAAGACTTTCTTTTAAAGGGCCTTGCTATGCTCTGAAGCTGACAAACTACAGCTAATCCTCTCAGCATGTGGCCAGGATTAGCAATTTAACTGGACCCCTGGAATACTGTAGTCCAGCAATACTACCAGTGGTACTAGTTGAGAATGACCACAATTACATGGGAAGCGTGTTTTCATGTGTTGTCTGTGAAAGGGATTTAATCCCACAATGATGGTCTTGGTTCTTGCTATCCCTGTCGCCGGCGCAAGATGACTCTCATCTCTTATCCTTCTAATTAACATGGGCTACAGTATACAAACAGATACAATACTCTCTTTCTTCCTTTTTAGACGGCTGCTTACCACAAGAGAGTAAAGATGCCATGCCTACTCCTTTCTAAGGCCTTGCCTCGCTCGTACACAGATCTAACGTGTTAATATAGGTTTGACTGTGGCTTAGTCTGCTTTAAGTCTGTAATCTCTTTTGTCACTATCTTAGCCTAGGCCCAAGCCCTCGGTAGTCTATAGTACTTGTAGCTCCTGTGACTCCTGACACGAGCCAGTCTATAAACATTCTGCACATGGCGTGGGTTTTGGATAGGCCAATAAAATGCAGATTTCTGTTCACATGCGATGGTTTGGCAGACAAGGGATCGGCAATTTCTGCAAGATGTTTTTATACTCCGAGGCCAGTAGAATTTCCTGTCTAAAGTCAGCCATGAGACTTCCTGTGCTCTGTTAGACACAGCGAGAGAGGGAGAGAGAGAGACAGAGAGAGAGAGAGAGAGAGAGAGAGATTGGGGAAGGAAGAGGAAAGGAAGCCTGCTGTTGACAGTGGCACTCCGTTAGCATGATAGCCGCATATATTCACACAGACGGGTGGTAAAGGAGAAGGAAGTGAGACTGTATGGCTTTTATGCCTTCCTCTACTGTTAATATTATGTGTGGTTGGCATACATGTATTATTAATGGTGATACTGTCCTGATTATTGGTTAAATAAATTCCCCATTGTGTGGTGTGAGTAATAATGGCAAAGCATTTCCTCCATTGTCTTTTGTTTTGCAAATGACAGGGCTTTACATCGTTAGGGCTCCTGAAGTGCTGCAGTACTAAACTCTACCCTCCAAGCATGCTGAATCAGTAAGAGTCTTCTCCAATCAACAGGTAAGTGCTCCTTAAATCTCTCTCTCACTCTCACTCTCACTCTCTCGCTCACTCTCACTCTCACTCTGTCTCTCATTCACACATATTCCTACATTGGACTGGCTTGGTTCCCATGTTCTTTGTGCTGGCGTTAGCGCAGTGTTGGCATCAAACTGTTTATATCATATAGATATACATCCAATTAGAAATGATTGTTATCTTTTAATAAGCCCCTGACACTTTTATCTTAAGCGACTTCCGATCGATACTGGGAGCAACTACAACATTTAAGTGCTGCTGATCACTTCAGCGTCTCGCTCTGGGTTTTTACACAGCGCTGTATGGTCCAAGTAATACGTGGCTACAGAGGAAAGCAGGATGTTCACCGGCTCCACCAAGAACCCTCCTGCCAAGACCCCCCAACCTGAAAGGCTGGATGAAGTCTACGCTGCCCTACGAAGAGGCCTGCAGTGAGTACACGCACATATTCTCTCTGGGTCAACATGGTTGCTACTATTTACTATGTTTTTACCCTAAAGCGACGTACAGGTAGCGGTGAGTAATTTTGCTCAGTGATATAGGTAGACACCCTAAGCACTGGATTCTCCAATCCCAACTGCCAGTAGACAGGTATAACATCTCCCAATCCATATGAGTTGACCTGTAATGGGCGTCGTGTTTTGTTTGTTGTCAAGGTCCTACCTGCAGGTCCATCAGCTGGAGCTGGACAGCCTGGGTCAGCAGATCAGAGAGAACAAGAGGAACGGTCGTTTGGTGAGAGACACGTCATGCAATAAAACCAGTCACACGAGTTCCGCCAACTACCCCAGTATCAACCTGCCAGTCAGACTGCAGCCGGTGGTCTGCGGTTCTTGTTCTGATGCTTTGTGATACTAACGCGTGTGTATATACATGTCATCTTTCTCTATAGGGGTCTCTGTATGAACAAGATAAGGTAGGCCTCCTCTACAAGCCAGTAGATGTTGCATGGTAATAAGCAGTGGGAGTGAATGTGTTTATATTGGCTTCATTGAACGTCTCTTTGTTCTGCAGCAAGTGAAAGCCATAGAGAGATTCATGAGGCGGTTGGAGTTTCATCTCAGCAAGGTGCGTCA
>OMNS01048187.1:20984-31157 GCA_900303225.1 Laemonema laureysi | reverse complement strand
GGCTGCAAAGGCTGCAGCTAATGCCTGGATCACAGTCAGCATGGCCGCCACGTGTTACGTCATGCTCTGGTGCACACAGGGAGGAAAGGAGAGGTAGACAGAGAGAGAGACAGAGACGAAGGGGAGGGGGTGATTGGGTGCTAAAGGCTAAGGTAGGAAGAAAGGTCTGGGCATTAGTAGGGGGATTTAGAGAAGGCAACAAGCAAGGGAGGAAAAGGAGGGAAATGGAGAGCAGGAAATGATAAATGAGGTTAACCTACTGTAGATAAGAGCAAAGATATGTGATTATGACACAACACGCCGTTAGAGACCTAATGTCCTCAACGGATACACAGCCTGTGTTGCTGTGGCGCCGTGTCCGTAGTTGTTCTTATGTTACTTTTGAGTTGTTTATGTACATAGTGTCATCCAAAAGTGCTGCCCACATTGAAACAATAGCTCTGGAGTAAAGCCCAAACAAAAACACACTGAGGAAGTGCTCGTAGTTCAAAACATGCATATGCCAGGTTTTTAGCCTAGCATTGGTGCTCTTCGATGTTCTTTTGAATGAGTTTGTTCGCCTCTCTTTGTTTATTGCCCGTTACCTTAGATTGCCAAAACACTCAAGACAGATTGAGTGCTACATTTGATTGTACAGTTCGAGGCAGAGATTGCCGAAGGCCAGGCAAGATTGGCAGATTGATGAATGGAGTAGGCTTGTTTGCCAATCGAGCATAATGTATGTTAATGACAGGTGTGACTGCAGTCATAACAGTGTTATCTAAACATAATATCTGAATTATTTTTGAGTTCACGCAAAAAAAACACGCTAGTAGTCTTTGCAGTTATAACCTGGGTATGGGTTTGGCACCGAAAACGGAGCTAATGCTAAACATGGCTGCGTCTTCATGTTTACCTTTTTAAAGAGCTGGCCAGGGGGTCAGCCACAGGGTCAGAGCATGTGTTACGCAATACAGCGAAGGACACGCAGCTTCTCCAGGATTCTTTTATAGGGTTGCCTTGATTATAGATTTACAGCAGCTGTGTAAGTACCTGTAGGTAGTCATAGGCTCTGAGCAGCACAGTGCTTTGCAAAACAATAGGCCTTGTGCTCCTAACGGCCATCTTGGTTCTAAACGGTTGCCGAGTGGGGAAACTGAACAAAGATGTTTGCTCGGCCAGGGAAACGGAAGATTACATTGCAAAATGACAGAGCAAAACAAAGACAAAACCTGTATGATATATTTTATATATTTGCTTTACTAGGCCTATATGAGTGATATTCTGCATATATATATTACCTTTTCTTGGTCTATGTTCTCTGAACATATAGTCTGTATAGTCTGTTTGGCAAGATGTCAGGTAAGGCAAGGATCTGAAGTAGGCTGAGCTTTATAGCTGATCGATGACTGCGATCGATGACCTCGTATACTTCCTCCTTCGTTCTCAGGATCTGCTTTGCTGCAGTTTCCCACAGAAAAAGGTTCTTCTGACAGAAAGATAATGTCAATAATGTTAAGCCATCTTGTTATTGCTTATAAGCATATGAACAAAGCTTCGAAAACGGTGTCAAGATTTGCTAAGACCAGCCTATACCCAATCTCACTCTGATTTTGACCTAACCTGTCAAAATCTGACCTAACCAGGCCTAACATTTTATTTTGTTACACATTTGGCCATAATGGATGGCAGCAATATACAATTAAATCAATAAATAAAAATGAAATATAAAATGTCTTGTTGGCACTGAAACTGGTACAGCTGGGAGTGGTGGTCCAGTTTATGAGGTCCAGATTATATGAATGACCTATTTCTACTACTATTACACAAAATTAAATTGACACTCGGGTGAAGGTTTCTGATCTTGGGACTTGAGTCCCAAGTATGTATTTTGTTAAATAGGCTTACCAATTATGAAGAGCGAGAATGTGAAGGAAAATACGACCAGATTTTTGTTCAGAAAAACAGAGTTTTGTTCCGTTTTTTTTTGTAGCCGATCAGAGCAGCCTCAACTGCTTCACTCTCTGTGGCAGAAACAGAAACATCTAGCAGTCATAGTCGTCTTTGTCTGGTGTCTTCCCGACGTGAACACCATGCACCCGTGCATGGAAGTAAACCTTCTATATTCACAAGCTTTGTATTGTTTACAACATGTGTTTTATTGTAGAGAGTGCTGTCACTGCACTTAGCTAATACACTGCTGTTGGAAACCCTGGACCATTTTATTATCATAGGGGAATTTGGCTTTTTTTTTTTTTTTTTTTTAAACCTTGATATGCTCAGGAGCCTTCTCTGTGTATACATAATGGAAAATTTGAATTGCTTAGCATGGCGCTCTGCAAAGCTAGGAAAATCTTTGACTTGGCTTTGTTTGACAGATCAAAAGAGTTGCCAAATTTTCACACATCACATCCAATCTCAATACCATGATTCAGATGACTTGCACATTGCTCAAGAATACATTCAAATGTATCCCTTTATGACCCCGAAATACCTAGACTGTTAGCATTTGCTGGATAATGTAAACAAAAAACAAGCCTCTGTTAACCGATGTATCCTCTTACCACAACAACTCAGAAATATGAATAAACAAAAAAGAGAAAGGGAGAGAAAACGATGTTCTATGTGAATAAGCACGACCTGCTCTTCACAAATTAAACCCATGTCACATATGCAGCCGACCATGTTTACCATCCCTTCATCCTGAGGCCAACACGGGGGACGATAAGCAGACAAGTTTCCATGGAGAAACAAACAGAAAAGCAGAAATGTAAGGCAAGAAACCACCGAGAAAATAAAGAACGGGCAGGAGATTAAAAGGATGAAGCTTTCACTTGGAACTCAACCAACTAAGCTTTTGGATTTTATCAATGTGTGACCTGACCTTCACATCCCAGTTGTCGTATCTAAATCAATTAAAGTTATTATCTTGATCGTTGGTGTCGCTACTGCAACACAGGTTTATTAGCATGGTGTAACAACAAGACGATCTTCAAAGCTATTAATCAACAACCCGGATACTAAATTTGTTTTCTCATAGAATATACCATATTGTACCGTATGTTCATCATAACAAGTATGCATATGTTTTGTCATACAATATGTACGGGTAAAATGGTATTAAAAAATACATCTATTATTGATTCATTGTTGTTGATTCCAGTGAATATTATTTAAGAGCAGAGTTCTCCCAAGATCTAGCTCAAATAAATAGGGGCTTCCTTTAATATTGATATTGATTGATCGATTTTTTAATGTTTTAATGTTGATATTATTCGGTAGATTATGGGGCACTGTGAGCCTTCATAGATGATCCAGGATTTAAACCTCCATAGGTCTTTGATTTCAAAGTCAATACTAGAGATGAGCACCGAGTTGGAGAAAAGGTCGTGCGGTGCCTTTAGTTGTGTTCAGTAGTGCCAGAAACGTAGAGTGCTATGATTGGACCTAATATTAGCCGACAATTTATTAGGGAGATTTTTTTTTGCACTCGGACAGCAAATTTGTTTGCGGTAGTTGATTTAATGGGACGGTAAAAATAAAAAGCTCTGGTTCTGTACCATTTATGGAGCCACAAGGATTCTCACAAGATTCCCTGTAATCTGTTTTGAAGGTATGTGCTAATCTAAAATTGAGATGCAGCATTCTATCATGCACAGCCCCATAAACATGTCAAACATTGGGCTGAACCCTTTGCGTTTCTTTTGCAAGTTACTCAAGTTTGAGAATGATCTATTGGTATACACTGTGTACTTTTTTTGTGACAAAGTAGGGTTAGGAAAAGAAAAAAAATATTATGTTAAGGTGTGTTTTGAAATGATTAAATGACCATTCTGTGACAATTTTGACTTACCGCCATCATGTGAAATTCCTTTTGACTCTTAACAAGTCCATTTGTTGTACAGTTTGTACTTTCGGTTAGGATTAGGGTCGCGTCCAGTAAAGTGTCTTTACCACTAACGTTCACGTCGAAAAGGTGTGGAAAAGCACTCCGCAAGAGTCCGTCTCTTTGTAGTTGAGTTAATTAAGGTGTTTTGCAAACATTAATGGTATGTGTACCTTGTTGTTTTTGTCAAGGTGGATTGCTTTCGCCTGCCAATTTCCATGTCTCTTGGAAAGTGTTCCTGCATGTTTTAACATGAATGGCAATGAGCAACAATTGATGAACTGATGACAGCTACTAATCATGCCGTCTGTACACCCTGGACGCACACTGAATACAGAATGAATCCCCAACTGAGACATTTTTGGCTTGTAATGTTTTTATATTGACTTATGAGTATATCTTGTTTCACTTTCATGTTCATACTTTCACTCTTAATTGCTTCCCCTTGTAGTTTGTATCTTCCCTTTTTTATATTTGTATATTTCCCACTGGCAATATCTGCTTTTGCATTTTTTAAATGTGGTCTCTGCCCCCTCTACTTAGACTCACTGTCTGGCTTCACTGTAGAGCAGCCAAACCCTGGCCCCCTACCAGCTTTGTGTGTGTGTGTGTGTGTGTGTGTGTGTGTGTGTGTGTTTGTGTGTATGTGTGTCTGTGTCTGTGTCTGTGTGTTTGAGTGTGTGTGTGTGTGTGTGTGTGGATGGGTGGGTGTGTGTGGGGTCAGGGGGTTCTATAGAAGGGAATGTAAAAGCTGCCTCCATTTGATAAGAACGACTTTGCAGCAAGCACTCACTTTGCTGAGGTGGTCCCATGCACATACACAGACTACATACATAGATCAGCCAATTTCTTGGGACGTCGATGCATGTAGGCGCTCGCACACACCAACACACTATGGCAAGGAGTGTTTCCATGGAAAAGCACCAATACACACGTGACTAAAATGGTAAATGGACTGCTTATATAGCGCTTTTATGGAAAGCTCTTTACAGTTTGTGCCTCACATTCATACACCGACGGCGGTGTATGACGAGGTGGCAACAGCCAGCTCACCGGGAGCAGTTGGTGTTATAGGCATCTTGTTCAGGGACACCTTAACACTTGGCTAGGAGGAGCCGGGGATCAAACCAGCAACCTTTGGGTCACCAAACAGCCACTCTACCTCCTTAGCCACTGCCAGCACTGCCACTTGACAAGACTTATAGGACACCCCCAAATCTTCACCCTGCACAAAGCCACACAGCATCCTTCACCAAACAACCAAATGACGAAACATTTGTAACAGATCTGAATCTAAACAATTTATATCTTCATATCCAAACGTGTCCATCTAAACAGGATGCCTTACTTGGAACATTTGTATACCTAACCATCCCAAGAGCTAAACATATTGCATGCATGTCTCCTGGAAAATGCTGGCATGCAACCATGATCAGGTCCATGCTCACACTCCCCATGCAAGCCTGCAAAAGCAGCCAGCATTTGAGATGCTTCAGTTTGGCCTGCTGCACCTTTGCATCCTGCAGTTCGGACTGCTACACCTTTGCTTTCTGCAGTTTGGCCTGCTGCACCTTTGCGTTCTGCAGTTCGGCCTGCTGCACCTTTGCTTTCTGCAGTTTGGCCTGCTGCACTGTTGGTTTCTGCAGTTTGGCCTGCTGCACCTTTGCATTCTGCAGTTTGGCCTGCTGCACCTTTGTGTTCTGCAGTTCGGCCTGCTGCACCTTTGCTTTCTGCAGTTTGGCCTGCTGCACCTTTGAATTCTGCAGTTTGGCCTACTGCACCGTTGGTTTCTGCAGTTTGGCCTGCTGCACCTTTGCATTCTGCAGTTTGGCCTGCTGCACCTTTGCATTCTGCAGTTTGGCCTGCTGCACCTTTGCTTTCTGCAGTTTGGCCTGTTGTACTTTTGCTTTCTGCAGTTTGGCCTGCTGCACCTTTGAATTCTGTAGTTTGGCCTGATGCACCTTCGCTTTCTGTAGTTTGGCCTGCTGCACCTGCAGCACTGCACTCACTGTCTTCTAAATGAGTTTGACGAGTCCCTTCCTAGTTGAAGCAAGCGTGTGACCTCATATGCTCACCCACAAGCCTCTTTCATTTCCCTCTGCTTGCATTGGATTCCTACTGGCACGGGACTTATTTGTTGTCCCTTTTTTTGTTTTGTTTGAGGGTGGGGGGGTTATGTACTGACATGAACAACTACACAAATACACAGACAAAGGAGTGAAGAGTGAAGGTCTATTCATGAGGTCTCATCAGTACATTGAGTGCATCTAGGCTTAATGGTGAAGACATTGATTAGCACATAACATTTTAACTTGATGATGACAGATATTTAATGTTTAGTTTTTACTTCAGCGATACCAGTTAACAGCAATCAGTTAATCAGTTTATTTGTGTAACATTTAGTTGACTTCTTACAAGCCATGTTTGTGGTTAAAATACTGGTTCTAGGTGTACTTAGGATTAATTTTATTCTCACAGTCCGTTAATGCAACACTACACCATAGATAACGAGGACTTGTGCCAAAGAAAATGGATTGCACTTGTTGTATCAATTGAAACAATATCAATCATGCCAAAATACAGAAAGCCAAAGACTACAAACAAGCCCAAGTCATTTGGAAAGTACGAGTACAGCTCTGAATCCCAGTGTTCAACACCACATATAAGGGCATCTTCCGCAACAAAAACAACAGCCAAGAAGGTGCAGAGGAAAAAACAGGGAATATTGTGACTAAAGACGTGCAACCCCTCACCTCTGTAGCCATTAGTAATTAGAAAGGCTCATATGAATGAACAAAAGTGTTTTTTTTTGTATTTATCCAGCGACGGCGCATGATTATTTTATAAATCATTCTTTATTTTTTTTATTTTTAATTACATTTTATTCACTTTACTGTTCATCAAAACAGCTGCTGTTTTTCCCATATCGTATTAAGTCCAATGTTTTTCGTATTGCAATATTATGCATGAATATAATTAAATGCCTTTGTGTTTTTTTTGATTTCCCATTAGATCTTTAAATTATTTTGTTGTGAATAAAATAAATGTTGAACAGGTGGTGGGGTGGCTTAACCTAACGTGCTCCCACATAGGCGATACGCCTCATAGCGACCCAGGTTCGATTCCCACCTGCAGGCGCCTGTGCTACATGTCATTCCCTCTCACTTTCCTATGTCTTCCTCTTGTTTATAAAGGCATAAAAAGCCCAGAAAAATATATATAACAAAAGTTTCACATTTTCACATCCTTCTGTATGGTAGACCTGATTAGATGACTTGTCCTCGGCAAAGCCCCAGGTGGTTTGCTATTGTTGGGCCTATTGAGTAAGAACTGAATGAGAACGTCACTGAGCCTGTTGAGGACTTCATGGTTGTGGCCCAGTTGTTTAAGGTTAAACCCTTTTTTGCACTTATCTCGGTAAGCTGAAGCGGTTCTACTATTGTTGAAGCAGGGCTGTGAGATACTCTCTCTCACTCTCTCTCTCTCTCTCTCTCTCTCTCAGTGGTTGGACTGGAGTTAATTGGACTTGTAGTTTGCTTCTGCTTCTGTTTATTTCCTATGGCTATTTTTCCCCCCCACAAAGATGAATATAATAAGCGAGAATAACTACTGTCAACAAACGTGTTTCACTCTTCTAAAGGCAGTGGGGCTATAATAGGCTTCTCAAGATGAATGCAGTTCTTTTGTTGATGTTTGTTTGCATTGTGGCTTCCGAGTCGTTCTCCTACACTATTGTGGCAAACATTCTGTTGAAAAGTTGAAAAGTTCCAGAATCTTTCTCTCAGCATTCCAGGAAGTATCTAGAAAACATTTTAGGAAATATCTGGAGATCATTCCAGCACCAACAACTCCTCCCCGTGGCTCCCTTGTTACACAGGGGAAGAGAGTAGCAGCTAGAAAGACTTGTCTGAGCAACTTGTAAGCAGTCAATAATCAGTATGTTTACATGCACATCAAAACCCTGTTAGACAGAGAAACCAGTTCATTATTCAGTTGAGGGAGAAACATACTCATTATTGCGTTTACATGGGCCACTAAGGTAACCGGGCTATGGAAGCTAGATCAGTTGAAGAAATTAAAAAACATAACATGACAAGAACGATACGCGATGGATCAACTTGACTGATGGATCAACTTGACAGTGAGTATGTTAACATGCACAGCTTGTTCTGATTCTTGTTTATAAAGATCCCTGTTGCAGCACTTTGGCCCATCAGGGTTTTTCAACGTGTTTAGATCTCTCTTTAGATCGGATCCAGTGAAGACCACTACTGCAGAATCAACTGGTCCTTTTTCCTTTTCATTTCTACAATGTAATGTGTAAGTTTCTTACCATTTTATTATTTTACTTACCTGCCCAGGGACTACAGGCGGAAAATAGCAATTTGCTAAAACCTAGTACATTACATCTCTCCTTGTTTTACATAAGGTTAATGTTCTTTGTGCATTGTCCCTGTTCAAATATAGAAATTCAAATTCAGTGTTTTTTAACGCTTAAAAGCAAAACGGCAATATCACTTGAGATTGCAGTGGCTTTTGGATCCACTCGTCGGCCCAACTCAGACTCTGTTACCCATTCTGGGTTTCTAAAGGTAAAAACTATATTTAGTACCGGACCAAAAACCATGAAACAAACTGAACCGTGACTCCCCTGAACCATTACACCCCTACCACACACTGATCTGAACTACAGTTGATGCATGTCAAGGGACAAACCCTATGCCATCAGGGTTTTTGATTTGAACTAATAGGATGCTCATTTCAGCACTCATAATCTCGATCACAGCAATGCACAATGCCATGCAATTTCAGGCTTCACATTACAAATGGACAAACCCTATTATACTGTACTACTCCCCTGGCCAGCTGTCAGTTGATTTGAAAGCAGCTGGGCTGAGAGCCACCAGATAAACCAGGTATTGCTGAAGGATCTGAAAGTGAATGCATTTTTTTTGGCCAATTGTAATTAAAACATAAGCGTGTCGACACTCAGAAAATGATAGCTGCTGTGACATAAACTTTACAATGTGCTCTACTACAGTGTGCTTAACATTTACAAAAATATCAGGGTTTCCCACAAAAACAAGTGTAAGAGGAAGTGCTTCCAAGAAAGAGGCAAGCAATAGCGGGGCTGTAACTGAAAATTTGAATCGACTCAAATTCTCTCAGTCCAAAAAAATCATTCTAATAACCAAATAATAAATATATAAATAATAAATAAAACCCCCAAAAAACGTTCCCTCCCTCCTCATGTTTCTCTGCCATTGAGAAGTGTTGCCTTCACGCACATGTGGTGGAGCTCAGCTATATGTGATTGACAGGCAAGATGGATTCCCCCGAACCAATCAGAGAAGAGATGCCCTGATTGGTTAGAAATTAGATGGGAGTGGTCTAAAAGCCAAATTGTCTCATATAACACAGTAGAGAGATGAGAGACAACAACTACAACTAAAAACCTGACGGGCAAAACACTACGCAACAGTAAAAAAAAAAAGTTTGCTGTATAATGTATTAAAGTGTGATCAGTGATCTTCAACGGGGAACGAATGGGACAGATCCGCGGTCCAAGTCTAGAGATGTTAACTGAAAACTGAAACCCCAAAACAATGCCGTTAAAGAGGCGATCCACGATCAGGTTCCAGCAGTTAACACCGCTAGACCCGCGGTGACTTGGACCGCAGAGTCTGCCTTTCGCTCCCTGCTTTAGATCGCTTCATTGTGGAGCGCTTATTGCGGACTTTGTGTGCTTTAGTGACACAAAAAAACAAATCACAAGGGATTACGCACACACCCACTTGGGCTAGTGAAAATGATTCTCTCTGTAGTGCATTTTGGCAGTTTTTTTAAAAATTGTGCCGCATTTGTTGTACATGCTGATACACATCGTTCACATACAGGCCTATTTAAAATCCTTAATCAGTCAAACACTTCTACATACTCTTTATCTCTTTATGGGGGTTTTGTCATGACTGGATGTGAATACCGTGCGTAATCAGAAAGAACATAGTTCTCCGTCTCCACAGATACCAGCCACTGTTTGATTTCATAGGCCTATTATATTAATTACGGTTTATTATATTAGCCTCTCTTATATTAGGCCAATATTATATAAGGCATGGAAGCCTATATTTTCTAAGGTCATTCAGCGGAAGCGCTGCGCCTCGTCTATAGACAGCGGTGGGAAACCTTGGATTTGATGCTTTTTTTGTTGGTACTGGTTGGTTAGTCTCAATGCTTGTTGAGTATTCTTCATTATTTTTTCTTTGCACATTATATATATATATATATATATATATATATATATATAT
>OMNS01048187.1:0-20964 GCA_900303225.1 Laemonema laureysi | reverse complement strand
TGGAGAAGAAGATCCTAAAATGCAATTTCAGATTTAACATCTTCCATTAGTATGCACATTTCAGAACACTCAATCAAGGAACATTGAACAGCTCCCATATCTGTACTGGCATTTAATTTACAACTTATTTATAGCAGCAAGTTAAAGCATAGCAATTAAAAAGCTATCAATTGAAAGCACATTGGGGAGCCATTGTGGATATGGATGATCAGAGCTCTACACTGTGCTCCTAAGTTGAACATTTTAGGGCACTGTTAGTGGTGGACGATAAATCAATATCAATATCAATATGAATTACGATTAAAATCTGCCTAGCGGTGATATTTTTTAATACATTTTTGACATGCATTATTGACAGCATCAGTCACTGATTCAGCACAATGCGCTCATGCAGAATACAACAGGCTACGTCAGGACATGATGACGTACAGGCTAAGAAATACCAAAAACTCTAATCGAAATACACTTCCAAATCTCAAAGGGCACTTTTTTTAGTCTGCGATAGTTTCCACCAATGTACACATATCGAAAGTCAGTTTAACCTGTATTTTATACTGTGTATGTGTGTGACATTCACACCAGACACTGCCCACGCTTATTTTTACCAGCTTTTTACTGTTGTAGAGCTCTTCTAAACAGCGATTTTAATGTTATATCTATTGGGAACATTTTGAAATGTGAGAGGTATCCGGTTTAATTGCGTTTTAGTTAGGCTATTGTTTAGGGCAGGGTACTTTGTAATTCACCTATTGTGTAGAAATATTGGCCAAACGATGAAGCTTGGCTTGGAAGCCCGTCTCCTGGGCAGGTACACACCGCTGGACACACAGGACTCACATCGGCGATCACGTCTTACAAAAACTTCAAAAACAACTTTCAAAGTACATAAACCGCTATTGAGATGTGTGATTATTTTAAAGGGGCAGTGAACCCAAAATGTTTGTATGTCTTATATGATCATCAACATAGTAATCTATGCCAAATAAGACTGTCATTTCAAGAAAACAGGAGTAAAATCCTATGTTTTTGTCAGTCTCTGCCAACCAGTTTGTGAACGTTCCGCTCTTCTCCGAACGCAGGTGGCATTCTTTTTGTAAAGTCAAAGTGCCTTTTCAGATACACTTCAACATCACAATGAAGGGAGTGTGTGTGGATGTGCGGTTGATTTTGATGTCTGCATCCGAGACAGGGTTTAAGCTTCTCGGACACTTATAGTATAGTATAACACCACGGTGTATGGTGCGTTTCATATACGACATCGCTCATTATAGCGCTCATACACAATGACGTTACTAGCTTAACAAAAAGTATAACAAAGTGTCGTGGGACCCACTAAGCCGTCATTATTATAAAACGTTGAATGCGGGGCAACTCCAAACGTTGGCTTCCACTCATCCTGCACCAGGTCTGTGTGGCATCCAGATCTGCAAGGGTAATATGGACAGACAATTACATAATCGACATGACCTTCTCAGGGCTCAGGCATGATTTGTTAAAAAAATTAAATTAACTAACTAAATTAATTAACTTAAAATTAATAATGGCTTTATGTCTCACTCACCTTTGGAAAACCTCCTTGAAATGTGTGAGGAGGGCATCCACTTCGTCTGTGCCATAGTTGAGAAGCTCCTCTTGGTTTTCTGGCCAGGCATGGTGGAAGTCCTTAAAGCATTGAATTGTTCCCTGGCTCTCGTCATTGAGCAAGCTTCCGAATCTTGAGTGGAGGGCCTCGACAGTAATATGTTTCTTCAGTCTGACTTAACCATGGCCAGCTTCTTTGAATCCAGACCACCACCTCTCAGCCTACAATCAGTGCCCATTTGGTCAGATCCATGTTCCATAAATGTAATATTAGAAAGAGTCCTGGGCCTGACATAATAACTTTGTGCAGATCAGTTATATGATATTTGTGCTGATCTTTTTAACTCGTCATTTACCCACTAGGGCCTGAGACTGAAGAAATCTGTTGTTCTTCCCGTGGCCAAAAACAAATCCCCAAAAGAGTTAATTATCTGTGCAAGCATCTTGAGGGTACAAAAACTCACGCAAGGCTTTTATTTGTAGATTTCGCTTTTACAGTCCAAAACTAAACTACTGGGCGCTTTGAATCTTGATGCTAGTATGGTGAAATGGGTACTGAACTACTGAACATGTAGGCCCCAGGCAGTCAGGGCTAATGGTGTTCTATCCCAGAAGTGGTTGTCATCCACAGGCTCACCCCAGAGGTGTGTCCTATCCCCATTATTGTATATTCCGTGTCCAAATGACTGTAAGAGTTACTACGATGACAGGCATCTCCTGAAGTTTGCAGATGACACTGTTTTAATCAGTCTGCTCCAGGATGGAGAGCGGGCCAGTTGATCATGGGCCAGCTGTGAAGGACTTTGTAGAGTGGTGTGACAGCCACATTCTGAGGTTAAATGTTCACAGAACTAAAGATATGGCCATTGACTTCAGGAAAACCTCCTACTCAACCATCCCAACTAATGAAGGGTTCACTTGTTGAGTCGATTGAGTGCTACAAGTTCCTGGGAACAGTGATCAATCAAGAACTTGAACCATGACCTCAACACATCTGCAATCTGCAAAAAGGGCCTGTAGAGACTTCCCTTTCTGCACTGACTGAATACTTTTAATTTGGACAAGACACCAATGGCTCTATTTTAGCTTTTACCTGAGTCCATTTTAACCTTTTATAAAAAATTTTGATGGGACCCTAACAGTGCAAAACAAAAATAGTTTGTTACAAATAATTGGCACGCAGCAGCTTTCCTTAGCCGATATCTATGATAGACACGTTTTGCGGAGGGCACGGTGGATCTTGGCCATCTCTGACCACCCACTCTTGGAGGAATTCGTTTCTTTCCCCAGGGTAAAAAGCAATAGGTTTAAAATGTCCTTTGTCCCAAGTGCAATAAATGCGCTTAATTTGCAATAAATCTTGCACTGCTCAGCAGTACTTTATTATGGCTTCCATTCCAATGGCTGATACCTTTAACAAACAGATTTGTTTTCTTTGGTTGTTTGTGATTCATGTCTAATGTCCTCTTTATGTTATGTCTGTGTTTTTGCCCTCTACTGTAAATAAAAATTCTCCTCGAGGGACAATAGAGATCTGAACTGAACTCATAATGTTGCTTTTTTTTGTGTGGCATGCAGTGGATTTCAATGACATGAGCTCCAACTTCCATCAGCCCTGAATGCAACAAGCTTCAGGGTCCACACATTTCTGCTTGTGGGCCAGGAATGCAGCCAGGCCAGGAAAATACTGTTTAAAATGAGTGTTCCATTCTGACAATTAACAACATAACAATCAACAGATGAAAAGGAAACTCACCAAGTGCATGTGAATGTTCAAGCATCTGCTGTCCTATGAGTCAGGTCACAGTTTTTCCATCCTCAATGAGCCACACATACATCTCGCATTCCTTGTTGGATCCTTCTGTGTCCCCGCCGATAATAACGGAGACGTAGCAAGCGGCCTTCACCTTCTCCGTAAAGCAATCTTTTAATGTGTCGGGTATCTGCCCGACCATCTCCACGCATCTCACATCGTTTGAGTATGTGGGATTGATGTCCACACCCTTCTTGTGAACTTTCATCAAGGTAGCACATTTAGTGAAGGGCAGCTCTTCTTTGGCGATGCTTTTTGAGCTGCCTTACTTACAGCCTCCACGTTTTGTCTTTGTTGCTTGACCACAGACACAATCGTGCCGGGGTGGGATGGTTGAGACCGCCGGATGAAGGTGTCCCGGCACTTGATGGGCCGGGCCGGACTTATTGTGTTTGCTGACAGCGTCTCTCTTCAAGGTGGGGTTGCCTGTCACGAATGCACTCTTCCCGGCGGCCTTCCCTTCTTCTTTGTTTTACAGTCGTACTCCAGCCAAATGAAATCCTTCTTCCAGTCGTATGCGGTTACCACTCTCCACAGAGTATGGAGTATTGTATTTTTATTTATAAACTCTAACACAGTAAATGCAACAAAACAGATTTATGAACTACACCTCCCGACTTCTATTGGAATGTGTGAAAGCCGGTAACATGATCTATTGTATTTTAGTTTTAAAAAAAAATCCCACTTAAACATGTGCTCCTAAATATGCAATATCACATATGCAAGCTAAATGGACTGTAGAGCCCTGTGGATGTTATTGGACTTGATTCATCAACATTCATACTTCTGTTTACTTTTCCATAATACCTATGCTTCTGTTGTAGTGAATACATTAGATTAGCTTTATTGTAGTGTTTGGGTATTATTATTATAGATTCTTTCTTTGTCCGGTCTGGGTCACACTTGGCACTATTATTATTCGTATTAGCATGATTCATATTTGTATTAGTTAGGTGGTATTATTTGTATCAGTATATAATATTTATACTAATACTATATTTATACTATATTTATACTATAATTTTGATAAGCAAACATGTGCATGAGGAAGTCAAGCAAAGTTTGCCAAATGAAGTAGTGATCAGTCAGTTAGTGAACTAACGCTTCCTGGTGTGCAGAGCAGCGGTAACTGGAAAAGCGTTCTTCTGGGCCCCACACATAACGACATCCTCCTCTAATGGTCTGATAATGGAGACGCTTCCTTTACAGGGCAGAGCATCAGTTGATTGGTTTTGTCTTGTCTGGGACATACTTTACTTTTCAAATCGTTCAATATTGGATATACAGGAGGCATCATATGGCATTAAGGCTTACAGTAGATGATTGCTTAATGTAGTCATGCAGTGCCTATATCCATATTCCAGTATATTACAAGCTGTGCATTTCCTCTTGGGAAGTGAGCCGTCTGTATTGCAAGGCTCTGGCAAATTGGGTGGGAGGGCTCAGCCATCGCCCCCCTGGAGTGACTGGAATCTCTGTCTGCAGTCAGGAGTCACGGTGGGCAGGCATGGACTGGGGAGGAGCATACTATACTATTGGGCAGATGGTGGGTCTGTGTGTCAGGAAGCACTCCAACAAAGCGGTATGGCCTATGAAAAGGCTTTCAGATACATTGGTTTGAGCAAAAGCCTACATATTCACTGTTAATTTAATGATAGACCTCCTGCCAAATACGGTAGCCTTCTAGTGACAGCAGAAAGAATAATGCAATGAAGATGTAAAAGCAAGAAGAAGAAGATGTCTGTAAGGGAATGGTGAAAATTTGTGGCTGCAGATGCGTTTGTGGGCAGTGAATAATGGTATATGGTCATGTTATGTGGTATTGAAAACAAAGACCATGTAACACTTTGGTTATTTAGTATAACTTAATTGTATGTTATGTTATTTAAGACACAAAATACATGCCATAAATTGAATTACCATGCATTTCAATTCATTATTTGGACAATTTAACAGGGGATTGTAAATGAAAAAGCTATTGTTATATTGATGTGTAAAATTGCCTAAAATGAATGTACCAATGAATAGTTTTACCTGACCCAACTGGAGTGTCTGATAGATTGTCCATCTCTGGCTTATATTCTTTAGTTTAATAACAAACTATTTGTTTGTACTCAGCAATTGTCATATATGGCAAAAAAGTGAGCAAAAGTGAGAAATGTCTCTGCATTGATTATATTGGCTGTGGTGGTCTGTTACAACCCCAGTGGAAAGTGTTCTAATTATTGCCAGAGATGAGAGCTTCCTGGCCCTCAGGGAAACAACATCATTCATAGTGAGTCCTTTCAGAAATCTAATTAATAATCAGTACCATAGCATTGTGAACAATCCTGTTAGCGTATCCTGACACAGGATGTTAGCCAAGTTTACCGGTAGATCAGAGGCGGGAGGAAGAGGTGAATGCTTACATTATGTTGTTTTTTCTTCTGCAAAAACCAGAGTCAATTCTTTATGCATTGATCGCCAAAAGTTGGTCTTGTCATATCCTATGCTATTGATTGATTTAATTGTATTTCAACATCATCAGTATCATACCACTTACAAGAAGGGCTGAGCAAGATATTGACTTATCATGACTCCCAGTTTATACTCTAAATGAATCATGATGTTATTTTGAATTCACACATGTTGTGATAAATTCCTCTTAATATTAGTAGCCTATTAGCTCAGTGGCTCCAGGTTCCACTGAACCTCTGTTCAGTGGAACAGAGGTTCAAGCTACAATTGATCACTTCTTCTCACAGGATGAGGAGTGGGTTGTTGAGGAAGACACAGCAATCCGAGCGAGATCTGGAGGTAATTTTCCTATGTACCACATAAATATAGCCAGGTTTGACTTAGTTTTGACTCTTGAAATTAAAAACACAATGACCAAAAAATAAAAACAGTGAACCTTGTTTAACTTTTCACAGAAGATCTTCAAAGATCACTGAGCTCTTTGTAGGCCCTTTGTTGTCAGTCAAGCAAAACATCGTGACAAGCTGGAAAACATTCTAGACTTTCTGCAACAGCTATCGCATGGCTTCCCAGATAAAAATGTCTGCTGTCTTTCAGCCTGTCACTAAACGAGGGAAAATGACATATGGTCGTCCAAAAATGTTCATTGGGATTTCCGATAACTCTGAGCTTGATGGATGAACATGGAACTAGTTTTGTGCAACTTGGAAAGTAACATTGGGGACACCTATTGCCCTGGAGGAGCTGGGTGATAATCAGTCAATGATTACCGATTATTGGGCATTGAGTGATATTAAATCAAGTCCAGATTAATCATTTTGTTAATGTTTAAACCTTCTGTGTTCTCTGTTTTAGCTGTCTTACAGACACTAACCCTAACCCTAAATGGTGTGAAAGTGTATTCATATTACTTCAGGCTAACAACATAAAGGCATTATTGAAATTGTGTTAATAATTGTACCTCCTTTTAATTGAACCTCCTTTTCACTCATGCATTAACATAATGCTCTCTCATAAACAAAGTGACTTGGTCCAAGATCCATGTTTATTTCCGCTCACTGCTGTGAATAATAAGCATCCATTTCTGTGCTTATGGACGTTTCTTGAGGGTCTTATGGGTGGGGTCCAGCTCCTTTGTAACCGTGGAACAGGCAACAGCTGCAGAGCCCCATGACAGAGTTGTACATCTGGATTTTATAGGAGTGATTTACAGTTACCAGAGACTGTGGGAACAGAGAGGGATAAGGCTTTAAAACTTGGTGGAATTTATCAAAAGCCTTGCTATTTTGTTGAAACAGAGCCCCGTCATTCTCAATATTAACAAGTCTTGATACATTCCTAGCACTACCAAAGTGAGGGCCCTCTATTTAATTTTAATCCTTCTGTAGTTTTTAAGTATATTTTGTGAGGGTCTTTTTTTCTAAAAGCATATCAATGTTTCCTTTCCCAACTTTCTCTCTCTGCTGCCCCATCGCTTCATGTGTATGATGCTGTGATTTACTGTTGCTTGGATGTATGAGTCGTATCATATTTTTTTAATCTTAGAAGCTTACAAATGCCTGAACAAATCCTAATAAGCAATGTGTTCATGTTGTGCGTCTGAGCGAGTGCACATGGAGGAAAAGTTAGCTTGAACTGTGTGATTGAAATAATTTGTATTCAAGTCTGATGAAAACCTAACAAGCAACATGTGACTACACGCTCAAAAACAAGTGGTTATGAGTTTGCCATCACTTACACGGTTGGACATATTGCTTACATTTGGTGACACAGACTTCAGTCGCTGTAAAAAATCATCTGTTGCTGTTGCTTCAGCAGGAAGACTACAACAAACCGCTGTGTCTGCACAGTGTTTTTTGTTCCACTCATATCTGCCTAGCGTTTACTTAAGACTCCTAGTTGCATGATGTTGGATCATGCATATGGAGTTCATGGACCAACGAAGCAACAGGCCCTTTTGAAGCATATAAATGAAACGTCTCTATCTCTCAATCTATGGACTTAAGTGGACCTTCACCAGGTCCAGAATGTAATTGACCAGAATAGGACCTGTGAGTATCTGTGGTTCTTACTTTTTGTTACTTATTAGCAAAAATATATTTTTATATAATATATTTTATATCTTTTTGTTTTGGTTTATTGACTCAATAATTACAACAAACAACAAAATAAAAAAAGTTGAATACATAAATCTAATATATATCAATGTACCTACACTTCAGTATGCACACAATCATATGCATTAGCAAGCATAGTTTCTGAAAGGTACACACACAATCATATGCATTAGCAAGCATAGTTTCTGAAAGAACACAGACTGATATACACAAGGAATGTAAATAATAAACAAAATAATTAACATTTTAATGTATTATTGTTATTTTACGTGTGTGACTGGAATTGTTTCCAAAGACACTTCTGTGAACACACAAGGTATGCATTCTCTTGATTAAAGTGTCTGGCTAGTAGTGCACGATGTGTTTTAAGTCTATGAGGTCTGGGTTGAGCCAGTCATCATTTCAGAAGTCCTCTGCCACTTAGCTTAGTGATCGTGTCACAATTCAATAACATATCACAGTTCTACAGCCACTTTAATTTGTGTGCGCATGGACTTGGGGTGGATTTGCTTTTGTGTGTTTCACTCATTCACTGTGTTTCAGAAAGTGAGTCTTTGAAATGTACATATAATTGTGATTAAAATTCCAGTGTTGTTCATGTGAATAATGTACATTGTGCCCAGCTCTTCATTCATGTGCTATTTAATCAACTCTTTGCTCTGAAAAGGGGAGTGTGCTGCAACACACAAAACTCTTGCCTGTCCTTCCTAGTCTCCTTCAATATTATTCTATTGATCCACAATAACCCACTCCCTCTTTTTATTCCAAATATATTTGGCAACTCAATTAATGAACCATATGGCTCTGTTGTCTTAAGCTGGAAAATACAGACTAAGTCACACATAATGTCAACCTCTGCAATAGCAAGCCTCTGTTTTTCTTAGGGTCCTTTCAGACCTGAGCTGTTGGGTCCGTTTTAATTGAACCCTGCAGCATTTCCCCCGATAGCACGGTTCGTTTGGGGTGGTGTGGACACTCATTGGAACTCTGGTGCCGACCAAACAAATTAACTCTGTTCCGCTTGAAAAGGGAGTCTCGGTCTGTTTCCAAGTGAACTACGGTTTGGTTCCTTTTGGGCGAGAACGTGATCCGAATTGTTAACTGCGGGAAGCCAACCAAAAAGGAGTGCATCACGGGTCGAAGGTGGTGCGTTTTGTCGCGCACCGGGAAAAGAATATCGAGTCAGGTAGGGTTAGAAAAATGAATAATGGTCAGAAGTGGGGCGGTGAGGAGGTTGAAGCCCTTATCGGAATATGGTCTGACAATCACGTCACACAGATGCTTGTGAAAACACACAAAAGTGTTTTTATATGTAAAATATTTAGTGACAGAATGTTTGAAAGGGAGTTCTGTTGCGCGGTAGGTCAATGTCAAGTTGTCAAGAATATTTTCTGTCCGATAGATTCGCTTGATCACGAGGTGCTTGTTTACAATGTTTGGTTTGCCTAACACAGTCCAGTATGAACGCTAACCAAATCAAATGAAAAATGCAACAACGTATCTTCACCGCTGAATCGGACAGAGTCTACTGAAGGTGGTAAAAGGTGTAGAAGCACCCTTGAAGCCTAAGCATCCCTGACACCTTTGTCCTTCTTCTTATCTTCATCTTCAAAAGCAGTCCTCTGTGATTTGAGGGTTGAGCTGCATCTTGGATGCCAGTATGCTCTAGTGATGGCTTGAGTGAGGTATTGTCATCCTTATTTGCTTGGCTCCCACATTGACCTACTCCATCATTAGGAACATTAAAAATAAAGTGATTTTTCTCGGGCCTGCCATCATCCGATTTTCAAACGGTTTGTAGACAGGCATTTTATTCACTCATGGGAAACTGACATGCAAGAGTACAAATCCATTATCAAATTCTATAATTCTGCGAGAGCAATATCCAGTATCAATCTGGATACTGGAGACGCAATGTAATGCCAAGTCCAAATGAAAAACGTTGAAGCGATATCCGATTTGCCAAAATGCATGTTAATGTCAGTTGTAAAGGGGGTCACAGACTCCAGCTACCAGCTTTCCAGGGCACATTTGTGTAACTTTTGTTGTGTGATGATTGGAGACTCGATGTGCATTTCACCTCAGCTGAGGGTGATGCTTCGGGATCTGATCCTAAATGTGTTTTTGAGTGCTACATCTAATTAGATCGGCTTATCGGCTAGTGGGCCAACAGTGCATCCAATTAGGTGTAAGTGAGGCACGAGAGGGAGGCGTTTTTCAAAGTAAATGTTTCCTTGGGCCGGGGTCGCAGCCCTAATAGTCCAACCTGCTGACTCGAGGTAAATCATCACGGCACCACATAGAAAACCGATAACGTGTCAGGAAATGAATTGAGCTGAAATTAGTACAAGCAATAGGGAAGGGGAAAACACAAGCAATAGGTGTAGAGATAGTGCAACACATGGGACACTTGAGAGTTGTGTTCATATCGCTAAGTTAGGTAAAATTCCATTGTACCAAAATACCAGACATTTTGCTGCCCTCTTTCATCATTAATGTTTTGTCTTTCAAGACTGTCTTCATCAGATAATCTTGTTTTCTCAGTAATTACTAGCTAGAGGCTAGCAAGCAAGCATCGAGAAATTAACACATTAATTTAATTTGATAATAATTTACAGAGATCAGTTCTTTCATGCCCAAAAATATAGACAGCAGCAGATTCATGGCCGATGTCAAAGTCCTATGTGTCCAATGTTCTCCAAGTGGCTCTAAGCTCTTAAGTCTCTGTTGTCCACAGGCTGGGTATAACCTGCTTAAGAAGCTTTCTGAATACAAGCTGGCCTTAAACACCTTTGCTCTATTCTGGCATTCAGATGTCAGAAGGCGACAATACATTAACGTGTGAATGTGTTCATACCTGGTATCCTGTATGTTCATGTAGCATGGTGCTGTATGGTACCGCTAGACAGCTCATCGTGTGTGTTTCATGTATTCCATGGATATGGCGGATGTTTGTGCTTTCATGTTAATGGTAATTTAAAGCAAGCCATCAGGAGGTAAACCAAATACAATTTTAATGGGACAGTCTGGGTAAGAGAGTGCTCAAGAATGCATGTTCATCATCAAAATGCTTTTTTTTTAAAGTTACAAAAAATGTATGTTGGAGAAAGAGAACAGGGATCTGGGGATAACAGACCCTGCTTCCGGGATGGCCAGGCAAGCAATGGTGCCAAATAAATAAATGATGACAAACGGAACAAACAGAAAGCATCACTACCGATTATACTTGACATGGAGAAAGAAAACTAAAGCAATGAGGGAGCAAGAGGTGCTGAAGTAGCCAGGATGCTGTACTAAGTCGGTCTGTAAATCAATAGATCTGCAGAAAGCATTCAGGAGCCAGTAGGAGTTGAGAAGTTAAGATATAATATTGCTTGGCTTTTGACCAGTGCAAAAGCTATGCTCAGCATCAGTGCAGTAGCTAAAGGTGCTAAATGTAACAACATGTACAACATGTACTCTACTAAAGCATAAAATGACCATGATATGTCATCAGAGATTAAGGAAACAAGTCAAAATACTGGGTTGTCTGACAACAATGCAACAGCCAGTATGATCTCCTTTCCATGCCGGGTCAGAACATCTGTTTTTGTTTTGGTCCGTGTGTTATTCTCCGAGTATGTTACACAAACACAGCGTGCTGCAGCCATGAAATCAAGCAAGAGAACTGGATCAACTGAGATTGTAATAGATTCTACCCGACCTAAAAAAAATAATTATAAAAAAAAATAAAACTATATATATATATATATACACACACACACACACACACACTGTATGTATATAGTTACTAGCTAAACATACCGCTAATGTTGTCTGTGTAAACATAGCCAGCCATGCATCTAGCTAACATTGACAGTTATACAAAATCCGCATGAGCTAGTATAATTATATAATTTGCAAACAATACATAAATTGCAAACATATACATGCTGGGTGTTTTTGTTACATATAGCACCTTTATGTTCAGTAGGAGTGTTGGGATGGTGGCCTCTGGTAGTTATTGTCATCAGTCATTGGTTTGAAGTGACATCATCTGAAATTGTTACATCTTTTTTATGCCATTGCCATTAGTCACGTCTCCGCCCAAATCCAGTGTCTCCAGCTGGTGCCTTTTGAAGAGCAACTGTCTATTCCTGTATGTGCACGAGAGCAGATAGTCCTGTGTGTAATTGCTGTAGTGCCTGTAGAAGGTGGATTCAGGTCCCCGACATCCGCCACTAGTTATTTGTCCAAAGTGAACTTTAATGAGTGGAAGTACCGTTGTTAAACATCCATTAGGGGCGTTAACATTGGAAGAAGAGTGAAATCTTGTCATTTGAGAAACGCTGAATTCCATTTCGCCTAGGAACGACCCACAGGAACAACATACACTAGTCCACCAAGTGATTTCTCAGTTTTCCTTGCGTGAATGTTGAATAATATACATTCTCGACCATTTTCAGGAGATAATCCCTTAGGAGAAATGTTTGTCTGCTTATGTTTTTTTTTAAATCTCGCAAGCAAATGGAAAGCACATGATATTTTGAGAAACTATGAATGTATAATATGTTTCCTTTGTTTGCCATTGGCAGCTCAAATTGGACCCAGGTTCCTGTTTTTAGAAAGGGAACCCACTTCATTGAACTGCTGACTCTGAAACCCTTAATATGCAACACACAGTCACAACCAACAATGTGCATGTGCACACACCGTAACAGAAGTGTGTTTGTGTGCACAAACATGTGTTTTTACTATTGAACATAGAAATAAAGACGTCGACTCAGTTTGATGTGGTTTGTCCTGGTTTGTGGCTAATATCGTTCTCTGGGTTGACTCAGGCATTATGAAATCCCTGTCTCTCTGTTGTGGTTGCTTTTAAGTAAATGTGTGCCATTTCTGCTTTGCCTGATGGGGACAGTGACTGTTAAAGTTCAGACATGTCAACCAAAAAATTAAAGGGGTTTTGACTGGCTAAATCTGCACAGCTGGTGAACAATAAGCGATGATAAGCTAATCACTGTCATCTTAATCCAGCTCAAAATATATGTGATTCCTGGAAGGGAGTACAATTCAAATGCTTGTTTGAGGAGAGAAAAAAGTGGAAGGCCCCAGGGTTTGATTCAGACTAAACAAAAACACTTTGAGTTGCAAACTTCTATCTATCACATAATGTCAACATCTAGGCTTACCTCTAAATCCAGTTAGACATCCCGTGGTGGACGCCATGAGTAAAATGTGTTTGAAACTTTTAAATTAAATCCAATATTCTTAAAGCCCAATTCATAGTCCGCTCCAGACGTCCATAATGGATCTGTGTCAGAGTACACTAGTATTGAAAATGTTTGCCAATGATTTTTTCCCCCCGCTGTGCTCCAACAATCAAATGTTAAAGTGTAGGGAGAGTGTTGCTGATATTATCCACGTACATACAATTAGTTGCTCCCATTTTATTCCCCCATTTGTATTAACCTCTCTTATGAATCTCAATCCTTATTGCATCCTTATGTGCATTCAATTTGCTCTCTGTCGGCCTCTATGTACTAGTTTGACATGATTGGTGTAACCGAACCAACACTTATGCAAACATCCAGATACATAATGCAAATGTGTGATGCAATATAATGCAAATGTATGCAATAGCGCCCATCCATTGCTGAACAACAGTTCAGCTGAGTTCTTTTACTAATTCAGAAGTCAGGGCTACAACTTCCACACTATCTGAAGAGTCATATCTCGCCCACTTTATCCTACCTCTTTCCATCTACCCCACATTGTCTCTCTCTCTCTCTCTTTAATGGACCTGCAGACCCCCCCCCCTCCCCATGCATCTCTTCTACTGCTGTTCTGTCTTCTATTTCTCATTCAAATCCCTTTCTGCTCCCCTCTTATCTCTCCCCCCCGCTGTCAAAGCAACGCCATGATTCTTTGAATCCATGCTGTCCCTGGATCCATCCACATAACGCTTGCAGATTGATGCTTAGGTGTGTGTGTGTGTGTGTGCAGGAGATAGGAATAGGGGTGTTCGATATGACGATATTAGATTGTGAACGATTAAAATGTCTCCACGATCTGTCTTTATAGCGGACCGGGAGTATCGTGATGCAGTCATTCTGCGAGTTGCATTGCGATTGTTCTCGGCTTTGCGGCGTTAGACCGTTCCTCCATGGGACCGGCTTGTCGTGCATTGGTTCGATATAAAAAATAGTGACAGTTGATTCCAATTATTCATCTTTCCCCTGTCTGCACAAGCACACAATGTTGTGCTTGTAGTCCCTGTATGATTTGAAATGCTACCATGTAAGAATTGACATTTTCATCCACCTGTATGCATTCTTTATTTTTATGTCTCTGGAGTCATTTCGTGTTGGTTTAAGGTTGTGTGACAAAGGGGAAACGGACATGCCAGTGTATCCGCTCTAGTTCCTCGTTGTACGTTTACACAGGGATTCACATGGACAGAGCAAACTCCTGGTTATCGGCTGACGCCTTGCGATTTAACCCAAAAACGTTTTCAACTTTTTCCACAACCCCTGATCGCTTCCTCTGTGTCCTTCGCCATCCTCGGCTTCTCCCGACTCCGCCTTCCAGCGCCTTCTACCATAGGAAACACATTGGATTGGGTCTCGCCTCGGTGGTCGCGTCCTAAGGGAACCCGCCACAGTCACTCTACCAAAACAAACCAGACTGGATTCATACCTGTGGCCACCACAACACTACATGCAGGCGTACGGCACAGTGCTGTCCTCAATTAGAATTATAACTTCAATCTTCAATTGCAACACATCAGGTGCTTTTGCACACAAATGGAAACGCACACAGATTAAAGACTGCTACGTCTGGTTGCCATAGTCAAATAAGCAAAATATCCTGTTCTTTTAGGTTTTGTTTCCTTGCTTATATTTTCCTATATAATTCCTTGCGTAGGAAAATTGGTCGGTTTGGTTGAACTGTTCAGTAACTTGTAAAATAGTCTTAAAAACAAATATGAAAAAGAATTGTGACAATATCTAGGATCGTAATGCTGCCTGAAAAAATGGTGATATGATATTTTTATATGGCCCAGCCCTGGATGGGAGGGATACAGGATTAACGTAATGCAGGATAAGCTAGGCCTATGCATGGTGTTATCATTTGAAACCACCATTCTTAAATTCATCTTTTTATGTATCTTCAATTTTGCATTCATCTGACCACATTCCAAGCTAGTGCAAATCCCTTTTTGCAACAAAGAGATATATAGGACAAATATATTTCTCACTGTCGAAAACCAAATCAGTAAAATCTGAACATCAAACCATGAATGGGAATGCATGATGCTTAAACTCCTCTCTCTCTCTCTCTCTCTCTCTCTCGCGCGCGCTCTCGCTCTCTCTCTGTCTCTCTATCTATCTCTGTCTATCTCTTTCTGACACAAAACACACACTTGGATTCTTAGAACTTAGAAGAAAGTTAGCTGTTGACTAGTGTGTTTGTGTGTATGTGTTTTTAGATTTTGGATGTGGAAACTATTATTATTTATATTTCGGTCTATTTGTAGGTGTTTACTGTGTGCTTGTAGATCCAGTGTGTGTGTGTGTGTGTGTGTGTGTGTGTGTGTGTCTGTCTGCACTCTATGGTGGAGACAACTGTAACCGTATTTAACATTTGTGCAGTTGTGTGTACATGTCTATGTATGTGTGCGGGTGTGTGATCTTTTGTGTACCCCTCCAGTACACATGTCCTTCGTTGGCCTGCTTTCATCCATGTGACATGTATGTCTCCTATATCCTATAGTCTGTGCACAGGCTACAGGGATATAGGAGACTGTATTCTGTGTGTACAGTTGGCATGGCTAGTCCTCTACTGATGGCTGCCTGCCAAAGGATTGCAAGCCAAAAGCATCTTGCACAATGACCTTGGCGCTGTGAAGATGTAAATGATTAAACAAAAGTCTCCAAATAAAAATGTTATGCGAACAAGAAAATCCATACTTAAAAGCTGCTGTAGGTCAGATTCTTGAGTTGTAAAGGGAGAGGGAAGAAAAGAGCAGAATTTTGAAACTAAACAACCCCCTCCCATACAATTTTCCGCCATTGAAAAGTGTTCATTCACGCACCTGTGATTGACAGGTAAGATGGATTCCCTGAAGGGAAGGGATTGGTCAGAAATGTGCCGGAAGGTCGAAAATCAAAATGGTCTCATACAAAGGCAGGCGCAGTCAACTGTAAACAGATATTCTCACAGTGCATTTCGCTCACTAATAGCTAACAGAGAGTTTGCCATTTCTAACAAATTACACCCAAACAATAGCTCTTAAATCTTACCTACAGCACCTTTTAATGTTTTTTAAGACAAACATTTGCATCTTTTTAGCAAATGCAAAGGGCTCTGTTGATGGTTGGTTGTGCCGTTTACCTGTTTACTTGGAAGTGACACTTACAGTGTACAAACATTGCCTTGATGAGAGAGTTCAAAGCTGTCATGGCATTTATTTCGATGAGGATATCTAGCTTTTGGTATACTAAAGTTTGTCAAAAAAAACAAAAACTGTGGCCTTTGGAAAACCTTTGCATGTTGAACAGCAGTTGGCTGACAAATAGGGTTCCTCTGGTGTCTTACTAAATGTGTTGGCCTGCTAAAAACACAGTTTGTTCTTCTGTTGCATTGCATACTGCTCTTCCAGTCAAACTCCCTATTGCTGAAATGCTAACAGACCATACTGTGTATGATGCTCAGAGATCTGTTAACATGGTCAAATGTAATGTCGCAGGTGTCCTATGAATGTTTGAGACAAAGGCATATCTGCACAACTCAGTGTTATACGATACAACGAAAAATCATAAAATATAATTTTGTGTGATTAATATGGGAATAAAGTCAGTTACAGCTAACAATAAATCTGTTTGTGTGTGTGAAGAATTCCTGAGTGTGCATAAATCCACGTGTACAATAGGTCGGCCTATATATCTATCCACTGCCGCACTATTAAATGGTTGGTTGGTCTCATTAAAACATTCACCACCGTGCTGTGATTCCTTTTAGCATATTTATGCCGCTTGATAACGTTGTAGCGGAGATGTTTTACATTGTTTAGTCGCTGCACCACACTCTTCAACCTCCTTTATGGACACTTGTAGGTGTTAACAGGATGTAACAAGGAGCTTGTCCGCTAACTTTACATAAATGAGGCCCCAGGCATTTTGTCTATAGAATAAATAAAGAATATACACTTTTGTTTAGGGCCACGGTCAAAACTGGAACAAAAACTGTCCTCAAAACATTTGCATATTGCAACTCTCTCTCTCTTTCTTTTTTGTGGTCTTCTGTAACCTCCTAGTTAATGGTATCATTCACATGCTAACAATTACATGGATCACTTTGCTTTCCTCTCCTCCTGCCCTCGCTACTCTCTCCTATTGCTGTAGCATTTTATTCTATAAGCAACCGGTCCGTCTTCACATCTTTTAAAGCCTACCAAGTTTCTGGGAGTATTCATTTCATTTCATTCAGTCATTTGGAGTTTGTTACATGTTATCGACATTGTGTGACTTGTTTGGCTTGGTGGACATATACTTGGGCCCACTGGACATCACGTCAAAGAGTTCAAGGACAGGTACTTATTCTTAGCCAAACCAAAACATCAGTGAATATCAAATAATACAAATATCAAGTGGCAAGGTATTAGCTGATGAGACTCGCAATGCAACCGAACATACTTTCTTGAGGTGTAAAGTTATACATTTCAAATGTGATGTGATTGCAATTCCAAACACTTATTTTAAATTAAATGGAATTTAAATCATCTTTGAAAAATCTTGTATTGAATAAACACAGGGTTAAGTTAACCATGCATTTCAGAGTTGCATTGCTCAACTGTGTGTCTGCTTTGTTGGCCAATAAAAGAAAGCAGAAAATATCGTACAGAATCGTCAGTGAACTGTTGGCTAGCTAGCAAAATAATAAGTAAGGGAGTAACTAATTGTCTAGACGAGGCCCGGCCCAAAGAGCTTCTGTGTAGCCTAAAAGTTTCCAAAGACACACAGCTTCCGTGAGCATAGGCCTACATGCAATTATCACAAAGCTAATGGGTGGTTTGAACATTGTGCAAAGTTTTGATGGAATTGCACGGCAGGACTAACGCTATTCACCCGAAGACAAATCACGCAGGCGCTACTGTGAGTGGCAGGTCGCCATAAAAGGAAAAAACATTGCTATCTCTGTTCATGTTTATTAAATTACCAACCCATTATTATTAGTAGGTAGAGCTCTTTGGTATCTGTTGCCTTCGTTTAAATATTGAAATAGCTGCTGTCTCACACTGGATGGCAGGTGTCATAGTGCTTCCGAAGGGGGCAGGGACTGAGGGGTGTCTCGCGCCCTTACATGTATTGTTTTAATTTTATCCCAATATAGGGGACAGAACTGGGATATTCCGACTAAATGTAACCTAACATTCTACCGGCGATTTGCAAGTATGCATAGGCATTAGGTATGCTAATTATGACATTTTTTTCTGACTGATAACAGACACTCGTTAACTGATAAGAATAAATGTGCTATAAAATGGACAAAAGTCTGACCCATAAAAAATATGACCAATGTTTTTTTAATTGGAAAGGAGTGCATACTTTCACATTTCAAGCTTCCGAGAATTATTACGTTTCCGAAGGTATATTCGAACAGTATATTTGTATATTCGAATATACTATTATATTCAAATCGAATATTCAAATTTAATATTCAAACACCTAAACCTCCTAAAAATCCAGCATTGTCTGTGTGAGCATGTGCCCCAGCATTATGTAAGGCTTATATTACAACTAACTAATGATATCTGCTATGAAAGCACTTGGTTATGATTAGCATATAGTAGACTAACAGGCTATCCATTAGTTTAAAGTGCTCCCAGTGACAACAAATCTTTACAGCTCCGTCGGTCTTGCTGTTTGTGTGTGTGGTACAATGTACTAGCGAGTGTGGGGATTACCTCCTGAGAAACATAATCTCAGTTGAGAGGAAAAAAGCCAAAGCTGTTACTTACTAAAAGCGTGGATATATATGGCTAAAATATATAACAGAATGCCTTAAGAATACATCATCACTGACAACATTGCTGATTAAAGGTAATGGCAATCTTAAAGGCAAAGTAACATGTACACATTTTGAAGGTGTACTCAACTACAACCGAAAGTTTTAGAATAATGTTATGATGTTTGAATAGAAAACTAATGAAGGATACTTCGATCAGTCAAATATTTAAGGCCAGCCCTTTATTTTTACATGTGCAATGGCAGCAATGTTTTTAAAAAAAATTGTTTTTAGTGATAGTGATAGTTTTAATCCGTCAAAAAACGATATTGTCTGTTAACGGGGAAACAGTTAATTGTTTACATCCCTAATGGGCATGAAAACAATTTTGACTTAGATATATTTTCTTTTATAATATAGCTCAGCACTAGTCTAGACTGGCTGTCTCATAAGTAGTCTCTGTGTTACTGCTACTGAATTTAATGTCATGTAACTTAACTTTTTGGCACCAGATCAGACTATAAATCTCTGGTTTCAGGGCCTCTGAGAGAGAGCGATTCAGACAATATTTCCTGACATTTCTTCCTCCTGTTAATAAATAAAAAAGCAGCTAAATGCATTGGCTAACTGTATCTTTTAGGATTGTTTAAACAATGAAGAATATACTCCTCCAAGTATTGCTGACTTGTCCACCATGGAGATATTTTTGGCTGCTTGCAGCATTCCCTGCTATGCTTTCCACGCCTCATAGCCTGCAGCTGTACCCTGTACCTCTTCTATACATTGCCCCCCCCACCCCACACACACACACACACACACACACACACACACATACACACACTTGACAGTGCGGTCATGACAGTACATGACAACCGGTTGCCCAGTTTTCCAACTGTCAAGTCGTAGTCCTGGGCTATGTGTATCGTTGTTGGCTGCTGATGGTTAAAGACCGGAGGGTATACAGATGCATCTGTACACTACAGTATGTATTTGCCGAAGCACAAAGGACCTATATGCTCTTAGTCTTTTGCTCTATAATAACACTGTCTTCAGTTCAGTGATTGCACAGATCCTCGGTGTGTGTCTTGTCCTTATAGAACTTAACCTGTAACACAGTAATTCAGCAACAGAAAACATACATACGCCTGCGGGCAAGAATCGAGCCTATTCAAAAGTGTAAGATCTAAGACGCCTTTAGCCTTTGTCTGAGTTTGGGTGAGTTTACTGCCAAACACTTGTCCTTTGTTCCAGCTGACCCAATTTACTCGACTGCTTGACCAATGAGCGCCTGGTCAACACGCAACCCTACCAACGAAAAACATTGAACCATTTTTTTTATTTGGTTGTTTGTTTTTCTTTCATTAAAAGCCTGATTGACTTTTTTTCCAAAATAATACAATTTATTGCCTACCTAACACTACCTCTCTTGTGTGTAATGGTTTTGCGAGCAACTCTTTAACCGCGGCAGTTAATTTTCTCTGTACATGCTTGTATACCTGGCATGCGCATCGTCTCTGCACACACAAGTGGTCATAAGTTTGTGTGCCAAAGAGGAGAAGGGATTGGCCGTGACACACACCAACAAGCTGCTCACTGATTGGATGACTTCAAAATATTGTCAAAAAAAAGTGTTATAGCGGGTGTGTATGACTTCATGCACCACTCTGCTGCCAAGTGGTTCACAGATCAACTGCCAAGAGGTCACTGCGGTCTGCACACATACATGTACAGTGTTAAACACACACACACACACACACACACACACACACACACACCTGGACACAGTAGGATGCTGTGTCTTATTCTAGTTCCCTGTATTGGGATCTTTAGCATTGGATCACTTTATTTGTATTCTCATCACTCAACATTTTTCATAATGACTGGAAGGTGTTACACAATGGTATGTGTAAACAGTGTTGTACCATGGTTTATATACATATTATTATGATTATGATGATTATTATTATTATAGCATACAGTAAACATTAACCCAATTTGTATAGCATA
>OMNS01048078.1:6831-20062 GCA_900303225.1 Laemonema laureysi | reverse complement strand
AGTTTCCCCATGTGAGCTCTTCTGAAAGCAGGGGAGCAACTCAAGGATGATGATGATGATGATGATGATGGTGATGCTGATGATGATGACGGCGATGATGACGATGATAATGATTGTATTGATTATGATGATGATGATGATGATGATGATGGTGGTGGTGATGATGATCGTCATGGGAACAGGGAGGGAGACAGACAAGAAGTAGTGAGAGCCAGGTGCAGACAGGGGACAGCCACAGTGAGAAGGGCAGAGGGAGTGAATTACAGATGCCTAGTGAGAGTCGTGTGTCATTGCCTGGGGGGCTAAATTGTGTCTCTGCTCTGAGGACAGCCCAATTCCCCCTCGGGTCGTCGGCTCTCAGAAAGCCCTTGAATTCATTGTAAGCAAACATGTGAAGGGCGAAAAACACTTGGCCAAGAGTGCTTCCACAATAAAGACCGACAAATAATGACTGTCGCGCAGACAGGACATGTGAGGTCAAGCTTATGAGAGGTGTTAAGCTCCTGGAGTCATGGCGTTCGTTACATGCTGTCCATTTCGGATAAACATTGGATTCCTTGCCCATTTGTCAAGTGACTGTCTGAGATAAAGGTCGCCGTATGGGGAAGAAGTGAAACATGTCGATATGTTGCATTGATTTCCGACAACCAACTTTCCAACTCACACGAATAGCGACTCATTCCAGAGGTGTAATGTCCCCCGGGGCGAGCATCGTCTCGCAGACTATAACGTGTTGAACCGAACTTGACTTTCAGAAAAGTTACAGGCCTCACTGCGAAAGTTAAACTGCTATACGGGCCAATTTGGTGAGCGTTTTATTTCCAGCCAGCCAACCCCTCCCAACAAGTTGCAGTGCTAAGCACGTTGGGCTGGGGATAAACTCTGCGCTGCGGACCAAAGAAATACGATCCGCTCCCGAGCTGCAGAAAAGGCAGCGGGGGTGTGAAGGTATCACACGCAGTTAGGTTGGAAACGCTGATGGAAGTGCTACTGCTCTGAGCTCTGTCGAGGTCTTTGTTTGTATGAAGGTAAGAAGAGGAACAATAGTGAGCTATATAGAGTAAGTCAACAAACCCAAACGTAGCCACGTCGGAAACTTTGAGCGAAGTTTCAAAAGTAAGAAGAAAAAAAGTCGCGTTTTCTTTCATCCACGTTGATATGCGGTAAACTTTTAACTTGAACTTTTTCTTCTTCTTTTTTGAAACATTTAAAAATACTTGGGTGGCAAATTTAATCAAATTGTGTGTTGTGATAAATAATGAAAACAGCCGGCCAACCTTCTTGGTGCAATTGATGTGAATTGAAATGTTCTCCGAGGCTATATTCTTTCATAAAGACAGCACAGGATGATGTCCACTACATAATCCGGTTAATCTCCGATGATTAAATGATTATGAGTATGATTATTGGCGTCTTCGTCGCTGTGAAGGCACATTCGCTGGATTGATCTTGACGCAATCTTAACAATTGAACGTAGGCTATACTTAATGCGGTCTATATGTTTTGATGCTCTGAGACATGATATATTCATCAATGGTGGAATTTGCACCTGCATGTTACTTGTGCCATCTGGTATCCACCGAAGGCAGTGGTCGCTGTAAACATTGCTCACTGGTTGTAGGCTATCCTTTACTGCGAAGTAGTAATCGCAAGTCACTTTGTAGGGTGTGTTCTGGTTGTGTTTAAATGATTGAGATGAAACGGCCAGTAAAAGGCTTTATTGGGACCACACCGCGACACCGTTGACAGTCAGCAGGCTGGTTGAGACGTTGGCTCGGTTCCCCAACACAGTCTATTAAAGTTATTAAGGCTTGTTCTGTTGACAGTTGTCGGCGGGTTGAGTTGTTTTTTATCCCTTCCGTTATAGGTGGCTGTCAGTGTCGCTCACTTAGGCCTACTGCAGGCTCGTTACTGTGTGGGATGGAAAAGGTCTTTTTGTTGTGGAACCGGTTTTGATATTGTTTAATTCCCTTGTTGACAGACAAGGTTAATAAGCAAATTGTACAACAATTCCTGGTTTGGAGTTGACACTACTTCATGGACAGGGAAATGAGCAGCTGCAGCAGCATACCGGTAGTAACACATTTGAGCAAATTAGATACAAAACTGAGGTAAATATGAACAACAGGTACAATGTAATAACCACAACAAGAACAATGAAATAAAATGTAGAGGAAATGCAAGTGAAGTGCAAAGTTCACTTGGTGGAAAGGTGCAAATTAGATTGGAATTCACTGAAAAGTAAAAATTTCCAAACCCAGACCCTTTGATGTACCTTAACTCGATCAATTTTGTCCGTAAAATCAAACACAGATAGCCTACACATTTAGTTTGGCTGGAAAATCATTCTAGGTTTTCTATGAAACACTGAGCCAGGAAAATACGCATTCTCAATAATAACCATGGAAAAGCTTACCAGAGAATCATAAGGCTAAATTCATTTTGACAGCTTTCAGATATTTTTAGTGGTGCTTTGGTCTGGCTCTATTCATCATTAAAAGGAGAAAAAGTATTGAAATTATTTCAGATATTATCCAGGACAATGGCTTCATGGGATTTTAATGATGTTTCTTACCTGCTGAAAACTGCCTCAGCCACGCAGTATGATGAGTAGTGATCTCCAGCTCCTCTCTATTAATATGAAATAACAGAATACTAGGAATAACAACTATCATAACTGATCTTGTTATTAATCATATGTATTCCATAGTAATCATTATTGATATAAATGATCCAGATACTATACCATACCCTTTGCAGCACTCAAACTAAAACTAAATATTCAGAAACAATAATAATAATTAATAGTATAGTAGGGGGACGTTCTATGTTGATTTTGACCGTGCAGATATTATTTCACGTATGAACCACAGCCTTGAAGACGTTGACTTTAGAAGAGAAACCAAAGGCATTTTGGAGGCTTAAGCAGGGAATTTTCACAGCAGTCTAGGAATGCTCTGGGAGGGACTACGGCAGATGGCAGAGGAAATGGCTGTGTACCGACTGGAATGGAGCGCCTGAGCCCACACAATCACTACAGTCATTTTCTGCCAAAAAAGTGTTATTCAACGCTGTATTTCTCGAGGAATAATAAATCAAACTGCAAAGTGTAGTCATTCCCCAAATAGATGAACCACAGTTTTTACGTGAGTCCAGTGCGGTTGAAATGTATACCTTTGTGTCTTTGGTGTAGTCCAACTTTTGTCTACTAGTTTGTTGTGTAAAATGAGGTTGTGCTGTATTACATTTTTTTTTTTTTACATTGGTAGAAATTAAACAGGACAGTGGGAAAAAAACAAAAAAACAATCAAAACCACATGCACAGAAACAATTTTGTGGGCTTTCCTCCTCAGACTTGTTAAGGCCGTGTCCTTGTTAATGCTCTCTGTAACTACATTTACAAGCATTCTTTTGAAACCTCCTTTTGGAATATTTTGAGAGCACTTCCTTTGTTGAATAAGGGATAAAATACATAAAACAAATATTTTATAGACCCATTGTTGAGGTTAGCAGACATTTATTTGTATTGCTTTTTTGTGGTTCACATTCAAATGGACTGACCTTTGATGGACAAATAATGTATCTCATGCCACATGTACATCTGTTTTTTTTTTGTCTGGTTTCCTTGTGCTCTGTCTCTAGATCTTACCAGGAGTGCCAGTCTGTCAGAGAAGGAGCTGAAAGAAGCTCGGGTCAGGAGTCAGATCATTGCTGCCCAGCTCACCATACCCACCAACTCCAGCTCCAGAGGTGTCCAACTCTTCAACAGGCGCAGGCAGAGGGTCAACGCCTTCACGCTGGAAAGTGGCGGAGAGGGGTCAGCTAAGGACGCAGCGGAGAATGTTAAAGCGCTCTCGTCGTGTGATAAACTAGGATGGGCGGAAGGAAGCAGTAAGCAGAAGGACCGAGAGCTGAACAGCAGGAACAGCCGCGCTACCAAGCCGCCCTGGTCACCCGCTGCCAGAATACACCACGCAGGGGATATCATGGAGGAGCCAGCCGAGCAGTTCCATGAGGTGGAGCAGATAAAGAGCAGCATTCCCCAGGACAGACACTTTGTTCCGGTTAATGAGGGGGAGGCACTGGAGGAGGAGGAGGAGGAGGAGGAGGAGCAGGTGAAGTTCAGGAATGAGGAGGCAATAGACCGAGAGCTTAGGGATCTGGAGGAGAATGTCAAGGTCGATATCGCCCCCGCAAGTGTTAATACCTACTCGGCTCAGCTGGAACGAGCCCAGGCAGAAGAAGAGGACACAGGTGAAATGCCTCCAGTTAACAGCTGCCACAGGACGCTCTCCGGCCCTCCTGTCCCGGCGACGAAGCAGCCGACCATCGTCAACAGAACTGCCAGGCCTTTTTTCTCTCCCATAACAGTGCAGTCTCCCGAGGCTATTCCAACAAGCGCCACGACGGACACCCCCCCCGCCCCTTCATACGCCACTCCACCTCTGCCCACCTTCTCCACTCCCCGTCGAGCCGCCTTCTCACCTCCACCTCCGCCTCCTCCTTGCTACCCGACGCCCCCTCTCCCAGCCTTCACTAACCAGCCTCCACAGAACTACTCCGGCCCCACGTGCGCGTCTCCCGCCCTGTCCCCTATGCCCCCGGTGATGTCCCAGTACACCGCCACTGTTCCGTCTATGTCCGCTCCCCCTGACCACCCACCAGGGCCCTATTATGGGGCCGCGGCGGCCCTCGGGCATCAAGCGTTTGTTCCTCAACCGATCGAAGAGAGGAAATCGAATATAAAAACGGGGATCCTCGAGGAGATGGCTGCCAAGAGGTCAACCGGCAGGAAGTCAATGTTCACGTTCAAAGAGAAGCCGGTTGTGGCTCCTAACCCCGAGTTGCTCTCACTCGTTCAGGGAGTGGACGAAAGGAAGAAAAATGGGCATAGAGCCGTAGTGCCTGAGCCCGGCTCTGAAGAGGAGCTTCTCGCTCTAGGCGCCGAGGCGTCCAACTTCCTGGTAAGGAAGAAGGAAGAGATGTCCGAGGGAGCTGCTGCTCCAGAATGGGCGTCCAGCCTGAAGACCTCCAGGACCCGCACAAGGGAAGAGCACAGGCTGGAGCAGACTCTTACCAATGCCTCAGGAAAGGGGGCTGAGCTTTTTGCTAAACGCCAGTCCAGAATGGAGAAGTTTGTGTTGGAGAATCCCAACGCAAAGCAGGATCGGTCTCCCTCTCCCACTATGTCTCTACCACCATCTTGGGTCTTCCCATCAAATATGCCTGGCAGGGTCAAAGCCATTGCCAAAAACTCTGAAATGTCCACTCAGCTCACACAGACCCTACAAGCCCAACAGAAAATCAAAAGAAAGCCGAGTAAACAAGCACCTGCTCCACCGCCGGTTCCAGAAAGCCCTCCTCTGGAGAATGGCTGCACCAAGATAGAAATGGACCTCTCAAGGCACCAGCCATACCAATTAAAGTCCTCCCTCTTCATTCTCAACCCCATTAAGGACCCCATTAGTACTTTACCAAGAGCCGCACCAGCCGGAGCCAGAGCCCCTATTCCCACCCAGTCCTTCTCCAGGCAGACCTCCCTCCCCAACAGCTCTCCATCCCACTTCAGTTACCAGGCGACCCACAGCTCTTCGCCCCTCAGCCCAACGGGGCGGATGGAGTACCCTGCGAACTACGGTGCCGCCCCAGCCCATGGCCAGCCAAGGATTAACTCTCCCATGGCGGCTGTGTCTCCAGAGCGTCCGTCGTCCTCGCGGTCGGGCATTCAGGCACCAAGACCCATGTTTTCTGCAAGGAAGGCTGGGATTGAGCCCCAGGTCTGGAGACCCTCTCTGTACTATTATTAGTTAATGGGATGTCCCAAGTGGGGCATTAGATCGCATAGGCTTTATTTTAATAGTTGCGCATATAATATTAGTTACAGAAGTGTAACTAATAGTTTTAATAGTTGTTTAGTTGCTATGATACTTTTAAACACTGCACTTTATCATGTTATATTGGATTATTATAAAAAGCTTTTTCCAGTATAAATTATGAAAATAAGCAGCTCTTCTTATGAGTATTCTTTTTTAAATTGTTAATTTAAGATTTTAATGAATAGTAATCCATTGAAAACCCCATTGGAGAGTTCAAAAATATGGTATTTAAAAAAAATAGGGAATTGTATTTAGCTGGATTTGCATAATTAACAATTTAGTGAATTCAGCTTCAGCTAAAAAATTATTTTGCACAGTTTTCAGTTGCTTTACCTCAAAGTATTTGGCCATCAGGATGAGGTTGCTTTATGAAGTACTTTGGCAGATGGTCTGGCATCTGCTTTATGTGCCATCATTTGCAATTGAATATGTGCTGGCAGACATGAAAGTTGCTGCAATAGGAGAAATTGTATGCCTCTACCTCTACAGGCAAGCATATTTCACTTGCAAACATATCCTGCCCGTTCTGTTGCTATACCTGTTTCTACTCTGGATTCTGTGTTGTTGTTTTTTTACACTGCACATGTAATTAATATAGCAATACTTTTACATGACAATATTTTGTAAATTTTTGTACACAAGAACTACAGGGAAAACGATGTAGTTTAATACAACATAATTTAAAACAACTACCATATAATGCCTTTTTTGATTATCGCTGCTTCTTATAACTTTTTGTATTCTATTTGTGAATCCTAATTCACTATTTTCCTGCATCTACTATTACTCTTTATTCTTCTGATTTATATTTCATCTCTCTTGGCTGAATTTCATGTTCACTTGTGTCTGTTCTGCTCTCTGATTAAAGCTTCTCCTTACTACTATCTACTGTGACTTATTTTCTTGCTTTTCCACTTTCACTTTTACTAAATCTTTCAATATACATTTATTCTTTCTTTTTCTTATTTACTTTTTCTATTGTTCTGAAAATCTGCTCTGACTGTAAGAGTGTTATTGGACATCTGCTGAAGTAAGCAAGTACTGAAAAAAGGAACACCACTGAAAGGTGTGTGTGTGTGTGTGTGTGTGTGTGTGTGTGTGTGTGTGCGTGCGCGTGCTTGCATGCATGCGTGTGCGCACGCGCGCGTGTGTGTGTGTGTGTCTGAAGCTTGAGGAGTGATCCTGATTCCATTCCATAACCATTTCCTGCTTTCATCTTAACACCCTAAGCTTCCTGATACCACCTTCTTTGATACATAACAAGGCAATAACAAGCCATTCTGATTATAGCACTTTTCACAAACAGTTCTATTAATGTAAAAAGTAGAAATCCATACACCCCCAAGTAGATGTGTATCCCAGAAATCGCAGGAGTGTAACTTTATATTCCCATAAAGGTTAGCTTAACTTCAAAGGGCCATATTACGGTAACCGGAGAGATGCTAAAACTAGGCCTGTGTCAGAGGGGCAACACAGTAATTAATACGCTGCCGTTAGGACTCGGTTTCAACCCTTAAAATGTCAGGCCCAGCTGTGGACTAAAAACACAATAAAGGTGAAACAGCTTCTTGGGTTGGGTCGACAACTGTCAGGATCGTTAGCAAGACGACAATCAGAAGCTGATCAGAACGCCCCGTTTCAGACGCAACCATACATTTTAAGAACACACGGCTTTGATATGCGCTCGTTGTTCAACAAACTACTTTTTGCATCACTTCAATGCATGTTTTTGTTCTAAATCTGCATTTGTTGTTTTCCAACAGACCAAGAATCAATCCTCTCCGGTCTCAGCGCCCAGCGAGACTCCTCCCCTGACCCGGGCGCCCAGCCTGGCCAGGCGCTTCAGCAGCCCAGAGAGCTCCGTCCTGGGTGTCTGGTCCCCGGGCCGCCCTGCCAACAAGCCCTCCCTCACATCCCCCGTCTCCCCCCAGTGGGGTTCAAGATGCCAGTCTCCAGCGGTCAACCAGAGTACACAACCTTCTGCCAACACTACCGTGCCCCATTCCAAGCTCTCCCAAACGTTTACAGCCTCCTCCCCCCTGTCCCCCCCCTGGGGCTCACGCTGTGCATCGCCCTTCAGCGCTCAGAGCAGCCTCCCGCTCTCTACCGGTAAAACTCATTATGCGTCCAGCGCGACCTCTCCTGTCTGCCTAGCCAGAGACACCCGCTGCATGTCTCCCGTTGTGAGCAATCTAGACTCTAAGGCCAACCATCGCCTCCTGGCCAAGAACATCATCAACGCAGCCAAGCGTAAAAATAGCCCGTCGCCCGGCACCCCCGGTGGCCACACCCTGCCAATCTCTCCCCTGGGCGTGTCCCACCACGGATACGACTGTGGCAAGCCGCCCATCTGCCCCTTCGAGACCCGGTCCCTGGGGGCCCAGTCTCCTACGTTTATCAGCCCCCCTCCTACCCCCACCCGGCGGATCTGCTCCCCCGTCAGGCTGTACAACAGCCGCTCGCTCACCGACTCCGACGCGTCGGTGGAGTCGGAGGACTCGGGCCTGCGGTCGCCCGGCTTGCGTACCTACAACACCTGCCCCCGCGGCTGGGGTGGCAGCCTGAAGGTGAAGAGGGGCAGCATGTCCACTGACCTGTAGGAGGAGTGTGTGCTGGAGCAGCACCAGTAGTGTGACTTTTGTGTGAAGCTTTTGCCAAAAAGGGCAGTATGGGGTGGTTTCCAGAGACTCCTCTCAACCACGAGACCAACATGACCAAAGATAAATACTAATGCAGTTTGATAAATCTAATATTTTGACCTGTATAAATGGCTTTAAAGGAGATTAAGGGACTCTGCATGATGTGACAGTTGTACTCATCTGGTAAATAACATAACTTTACGTAATACTCGTCCAGAAATACAACACCCTCTCAAGAACACGCGTTGCAGTTATTGCAGATGTGGTTTCTTATTCTGTGGGTATCAAAAAAACAAAACGTAAAGGTAAAACAAACCCAAACCAAAGATATTATAATTCATATCAAAACAGTGTTATATATTCTCTTTTTTTATAGCCTCTCGACTTATGCAGTCATTATATAAGATATAAGTACTGCATATTCATTATTCTTTTGATAACTGATTCAGGAAAAGATCATGAATTGACACGTTTGCTGGCCTGACACAAGTCTACGTGGTTTTAGTTGAATGTTTAAAGACTGTAAGAAGCTAAGAATATGTAAATATGTTGCTTGTTGGACTGTATTTTGATCAACTTTAAAGTTGAGTACTGTAAATCAAAAGAGAATCGGGGGGGGGGTTTGTCATCCAAGATTGAGTTATGATTCGGTTATCATATAAATCAACATTCCATAGCCTTTTAACACAAAGATTTAATAAATTATGCCGTCGTGGTACTGCCATTATAACGAATGGCCAAAGCATTCATCTTTTTTTTTGTATTTACAAATAATACGAAAAAGTACTTTCTTGTGTATAATTTGTGCTGTGCAATAACGCATCTGCAGTATCACAATGTATGTTTTTTTTTTTTACGTTCTGTATTTTGTGAAACGAATGTATAACTTTACAGACTGAGGGAGAATGAACACAAAGGGAGGATCGTAGGGGGAAACGAGAACGACAAATGGAGAGATGGAACGTTATGCAGTTATTTGGTGGGGCATTATTGTCAATGAAACACTGTTTCCATATTACTGCAAGGAAAGGAACGTTATGTTTGCTGGAATTCCAGATAGTGCTAAATTAACAACATATTGATTACTTTATTGACATTTGTTTGTATGCGTTTACCTATGCGTAGATGTGTTGAATTTTACTGTAAATTGTTCAAAATCGGGCCATATGATGTTCAGGGTCTGCGAAGGAAACTGTTGATAACGAGCAACACGTGGTTATCACTGCTTCGTTTTCCCACGATGCAGACGACCGTGGAAGCTTGGGTGTGTTCCAGTTTGACAGAAGGTTGACAGAAGGTTGTGAGGATAGAAAGGATTTGGGGATGATGTCTTTCACACGCATGAATATAATGCACATGCTCTTGCTTTTTCTTTGTTCATTCGATCATTCTTTGATTTGCACTTATTCCATCGTTTCATTTTCAAAGACAAACGTTAAGCCTTGCCAACCAAATGCCAAATGTGCGTTATTCACATTCAGCCGCCAGTCGCTTGATGCACACGCGTTGCGTCCAGCGGATCACAGGTGACTTTCGGCTCGAGCAAAGCCATCGCGCATGACACGAGTCCCGACGAGCGCCCATTCCCCTGTTCTCTGACACGTCGGCCAAAGGCACCAGCAGCCCATTGCTAAATATTTACATGCATCATCCAGAGTGACAGGGACACCTGCGTCGCGGCGCTCACTTGCTGGCCTCAGCAGGAATAACTCGCCGTCATGGATCGCTTTCCGCCGGATGAACTTACACGCATGCCTCGCACAAGTAACCGTTCTCTAGAAGTTATGACTTATCCACACGGGATTGAAATCTAATATGGATGTATTGATTGTCATTCAAGTGTCTTGTTCTAGGTCATACACCTGGCTGTCTAAGTGAGCACATAATAAAAAAAAAAACAAGTGAGGACACCAGCGTCATGTTCAGTTATTGGATTACTTTCAGCCCTCACCTGTTCATAATAATTTAAGGATATATATATATAACATTTAACGTGCCTATATTTAGGTCCTAACTTCTTAATTACAATCATAATCTATTCTTATTACAAAGGACACATTTAGAGATGCTTAACTTTGTTACTGTGGTTTTCAAGGCTTCTAAGACTAAAATGTAACCCTCTATAAATATTTGCAGTCTCCATATTTCTAGAGATAAGATTGAGGGATAATTAAATTATATTTGACTTGTGATTTCCATCAAAGCTGAACCAGTGGTTCAAATCTAATAGGCCTACGTAATGTAATGTCTAATTTAATAAATCATCTTTAAATGGAGTTAAGTTAAGATAAGTTAAGGCCCCATGTTGTGTATTTCTTTGTCATTTAAAACGATGCACTGATATTTGTGATACACTACAAGACGTATACATGTATTTACTTGTGGGGCTGAATGTATGCTACACATTTCAATGATTATGACATATTCTTCTTTTCTGGGTACCGTAGGCCATGTAGGCCTATTCAATATTCAGTATCTAACCCTACACAAGCATTTAAGGTGAACAAGAACAACCAAAGCCTAATTCTACATAGAGTCATAGACTGCCATCTGTAGGATTGCAAAAATAAGAATAACAATCATTTCCGTTGTGACTGTTGCGATATTTATGTTGAGAATGGGGAATCATGAGTCATGAGGATTCATAGTGTGCCCACTAACTACACTAAACTAGCCTACTTAGGGAAAAATAGAACTTGTGAGTTCATGAAAGATGAACGTGGTTTTTATCATGAATTAATTTGGTTGTGTGCTTTACATGCATTTATACATTACTCTTATATTTGACCATATCTGTCTTTATATATATCTACATTTCAGAATGAAAATAACAATTTAAAAATATATATTAATTTTATTGTCTAACACATTGTACGGCTGCTAGGTAGCCTACTAGGGCGCTAGAGGTCACTCTTGGCTCTCCTAGGTCACTCGTCGAGGCAGAAGGGCGACGGCGCAACCTCCTCGTTCCCAGGCGTCCTCATCTCGCGACGGACCGCCTGGAACGGGATTCTCCAAATGAGCGTTACTGGCAAGAGAGAGGGCGGGACTCTCTTACGTGGGTTTAGCGGCGAGAGGAGAGAGAGAGCTTTGTCAAAAAAAACTCCATATTTAGTCTTTTTGTCGTTGCTGTTGTTGTTGTTGTCATTTTCTTAGTCTCCTTGCTCCCGGGACTGTTAACCGGCGTACACAGCTCATTGGAAGTAAGCGACCGGAAATTGCGGCGTGGTAGACCGGGATATCGCTCCAAGTCAGGATCCTCTCTCAGCCTAACATTGTAGCGAGCGTTTCCTTGTTTGACAGCAAGGGCTTGTTTTCAGAACACAACACAACACAAGGATGAGTTTCTCAGGCGAGCAACGTTTTTAGCAACGAAAAAGTAGTTTTACCCAACGAGGACCACCACTCTATCAGTTTCTACATGCGATGTCAGATCAACGTTGAACAGTGAAAGATTCCCCTGGAGTTGAACGTCTATGCGTTCAACGTACTTTAGAAGTGTTTCTGGATTTGTTGTTGTTAGCTGCTAATGTTAGCAACAGAACTTGCTAGCCACCTTAGCCGACGAGCTAAATAGGTGGTTCACGTGAACGAACCTAATAGTGTTGTCCATAAGCTGCTTACCATTTGGTTTTTAATGTTGGATAAAAGGCAGGTCGATGCACTGGCTCATGGAGCCAGGTAGCATTTGTTCCGGTGCTTTGAAAACTGCACATTTAGTTGAGCTTTCGGAGGACTCTTTAATTAGCCTAACTAGCTAGCCTGTGCGCTAGCCACTGTTATTTAAATAATGAGTAGAAAATATCATTATAAAGGAGCCGAAGTCAGCTGCTGTGTCAAATATGTCCTGTTCGGATTCAACATCATATTTTGGGTAAGTGAAAGTTTTCCTCGAGTTAAGTTGCTTTTCACTTAAGTTGTATTTCGTGTCAGTGTATATATGGTCGTGTACTATGTAATCCATACAAATACATCTAAACGGCAACACGAAAACCTCAGCCATCGTGATTTCCCTGTTGTTGACCATTGTTTGGCTGTTTTTAATTCAAATTGTCTGATGAAAGCGTAGTCGTCATGAGTTAACTGCTTTGGCGTTTAGTAAATCACAGTTCTCATTAGTGTACTTTTGTCTGAGAGGACTTCGTATTGCTGTCGAAAACTCACTTTGTCAGTCGGGAAATTCACTTTACTTATTTACAGACTAGCGCTCCAGGGCGTCACCAGACGCTCAGCTTTGTGTCAGTCAAAGAGATCTGTAAAATAGAAAGCTGTCTCCAAGTGCGGGTTTTCTCCAAATGTTAGTGTATAAAAAGGTGTAGAATATAGTGTATGTATTAAGACTCCACCTTAATTTAGGTGTAACGCTTCTCAATGGTGTTTCCATTTTTTTGTGTTTATGTATGTATATATATCTATATATTTATGTATTTATTTGGGTCATCTGTATGTTATTTGGCCAAGTCTCCCATCTTCTTTATCCCATCCTTCCCCCCATAAATCCACCCTCATCTTCTCCGCCTACCATGGGGCGCTAGTCTGGTGTTTAATATATGTGGGTGAAGGAGGAGGAATGGCGTGTCTGTGCGCCCCAGAGGTTCCCACACACTGTCTGAAGGAAAGGCCACACAGCCCTGAATACCACACCACCCTCCTCATTCAGGCAGCCCATTCAGTACCTCCACCACTATTGTGTTGCATTGCTCCGCACTACGGCAT
>OMNS01047796.1:4678-15785 GCA_900303225.1 Laemonema laureysi | reverse complement strand
AACAAGGCGCCGCTCACCCCCTCAGCCTCTCTCCCCCTCAGCCTCTCTCACCCCTGCTCATCATCCAGCCTGCCATCTTCCAGCGCCCACGTGCCGCGGCCCACTCTTTCCGTGAGAGGAGAGCGTGTGCGCAGGTGCTAGGACGGAGAAGGGGACCGGGCGCGAGGAGGAGTTCATTATGTTGCCTTTCTTTTCTATCGATCTGGGTGTGTGTGTGTGTGTGTGTGTGTGTGTGTGTGTGTGTGTGTGTTCGTGTTCCTCAGCGTTTAGATTTAACGTTGGGACATCCTGGCCACGGAGACGAGTCCTCGCCTCACCGTCTTCTGCAGCACAGCAGTGTGAAGTTCCTCATACGACGTTGGAGATGGCAAAGCGTTTAGCATAAAAATAAATGGTTGAAATGGTCGGTGACTTTTTCTATTGATGAATCTGTATTTTATTTGATCAATGAATTGATTCATATAAACAATATTTATAAATAATATACATAATTTTCATCCAAAAACGCATACAATTAATTCAGACGGCTTTCATTTTGACTGAGAGCTAGAGATGAATAAAGGAGAAAAACAATTACGTCATCAGGAAGTCTTGGCCCGACTCCGCCGCGTCGTAGAAAGGACAGCACATGTCAAAAGATTGGATCTTTAGCTCTGGTTCTGTGTTTGATGTAATGGGCCACAATGGATGACGCTATGGCGCCGTGGTTTTGGGCCGTGCTGGAAGTAGTAGCGTGGCTGTATGGTGACGCCAGTGAGAGTTCATTTGTAAACACGGCCCACTTAAGTTTCCAATTAAGACGCACAGCTTCCAATGTATGAGGACTTTAAATTAGCATAAAACAAAACAAAAGCCGGGTTGTACATTGTGCAAAGGTTCAATGAAATTGCACTGCAGCACTAGAGCTGTTTAAGAGCATGCAAAGAAAAAGCACACTGTGCTGCATGATGGATCTCCAGAAAAGGAGTAACTGGAATCTATCACCTAATTACCAGCCTGTTATTGTTAGTAGGTAGAGCTATTTGATATATTTTGCCCTCGTTTTAAACATTGAAATAAATGCCTCTATCCACTATGAGTAAGCTGGCCATATAAAATATATATGTATGTTTTTTTTTTTTTACATATGTTTAAGAATATCAAAATGAATATCGACATCGCAACATTCATCAACAATATTGCCCTGGTCCTAGTTTGTCAATATCGTGCGCCCCTATCATCAACATGGTAGTAAGACATATGTTTTATAATTGAGTTCAGAAGCAGGTTAGTGAAATTCAAATAGCGGGAAGCTTTTTCATGGGAAGCTTTACCCATGGTAATGCAATTTGACTGTGAAACCTTTTTGCTTATTCCAGAGTGACCCCCCCCCCTCCAAGTAATCTATGGTGTTTTATATCAGACCTCGAGTCCCCTGTAATCCCTCAGTTGCCTCCAGTGTTCCACTGCCCTTGCATTGCATTAGAGAACAGAGTCTCTGCACAGCTTAACTCAGAGGGTGCCTGGCCAAGATTAATTGGGGTTTGCACCCAACTTGGACCACTTGCCTCCCATATATCTCTATGGCTGGAGGAGCAGCAGGGAATCGTATTCTCGTAGGCCTCGGCGTACCTTACTCTACCTACAGACCTACATGGGGTAGGTGGGTAGGTAGTTGTATCAAGCTGGAAGAAACTTTCCCAAAAGCATCATTCTTACTCGTCTTGGGCAGCATTCATCAATTGCATGCCAGCACTCAGAATCGCCCCAAAGAGCAAAGTGTTTTAAGCGGTTTGGGGAGCGTGATGGATGAGACCAAGATCCATCTATTCTAGTTGTCTTCTGTGTGCCTCTCTGGTTCCCTCTTTAGCTGTGCCTCTCCTTGACGTATCACAAGGGGGGGGGAACAAAAAATGGTTCCACAGGGAAAATGTAATTATACGTTAAGCAAACCATCTTCTTTGACAACAAGCCTCTTTGACAACAAGCCTCTGGATCTGGAGTTCACCCCTAAGAACTGTCATTGTTCTGTCCAATGGACTTTATTTGAACTACGGGTAACCTTAGCTATGATATGGTGTGGGTGCTGAGAAACAGACATTTTGGATACACTTTTAATCATGGTTTGTGTATTTATGACACTTGGGTGTAACAGTTGAACTGTGGGACGAGGTCTTTTTGAGGTTGTCAGTTCGTATTTGGAGTGGGTATACAGTGAGGCACCTCTGGGTATTGCATTATTTACATGATCATGTTTATACCAGCGCTGTGGTGTCTTCGATAAAGGCTTTTCAACGTTGATTTTTAACATGCTTTTCAAACCCCAGGACGACTTCCCCCTCAGGTGTTTTTACAAAGAGAGCTGAATGGGTTTAATCTTAAATCAGCACACCAAATCATTAGGGTGATTAAGTGCCAAAGTGTGTTGTTGTAATAGCATGGAACAGGAGCAGTGTGTGTGAACCAGTTGTCGGGGAAGCTGGTGAGCGGTGGTAACTCGGGTTTAAACCACTTTACGTTCCACGGCTTTCACTGCCTTGCTCTTTTGAACCTGGTTTTGCTTAAAAGCCTTCAGTCTCCATCCAACTTTCTTCCAGACCTTGGCCGAATCTAGCCTCCCGCTAAAGTCTGTCTGTTACTCTGCCATTGCAGGTATGTTTCAGGACTCCAGTCAACCATCCCACCGTTAAAAGGGAAGATGAGCTATTAAAATAACTGTGATGATGGTCACGTTGAAAACTTCACTGGTGTAAAAGCACCAGACTGATTCATTGAGTGGTGAGTTGAATATCATGGTCCATGAGTCTCTGTTGACTGTCAGCTATTGACGGGTGTAGGCCAGGTCTCTGAAGGGCTGCTGATGGGTGACTTGATCTGCCAGAAGCATTTTAAAGTGTTCTTAGCGGTCTCGCCAAGCTGCTATGTTAATTTGTTTAAAGACATATAATATGTATGGACTGTCATCGTAAATATATGTATACGCACTTTTGTTTGTATACATTTGTGGAACGTTTTAACAGTGGATGGACCCTTCTTGCAGCCATCAATGTATGTATCAAACAAATAGTAAATACAGCTCTCTAAATCTCTGTGTGTATGTATACATTTTATTTGAGTTTTTGTGATTCCAAGATAAGTGCCAGTTTATCCTCTTCCACGGTGCTTAAAAACACAGCTGCATCAAATATGTGATCGCCCATAAACATTGAAACAAAGTCATGCCATCCTGCCAAAATAACGTGTTTCCTCTTTAGTTGTGGTTTTCACAGGCTTTACATATGCATCAAACAACAGATGGTTTGTGCATAATTGTCAAATGTCCTATATTAAAACAAACAAATAAAAAGTCTTGGCAAGTCTATGCGCTGTGATAGCATATCCAAACTGCCAAACCAATTATTTGACATTGACAATCAACTAATTATTTATTTATCCCTTCTATGCAGGAGGGTAGTGGATGCATAATTCAATATTGTCAGCATACAATATACAACTGTGGCTCCCAAGGTTTTTGGATTAAGTACCATTTCTGATCACGCCATAAGTCTGTTCCAGAGTTTTGGCTCTTCAGAGAGCATCCTGCGAACCTCTCGACACAATATTCCATCAGTTGCTGTGACAATACATTCAAAGCTGTACGGCTGCGGCATACCGTAGCAAGACCCATGGTGAGTTCACTGAGCTGTTGACATTTCCCTGCACCAGGTCACTGGGCTCTAATTGGCTACTACTGATAAGATTCCTGGGCTGTAATTGGTGGCCGGTGACAAGATTGTGTCAGCCACTGGGTGAGATGACAACAACTTAGTCCTTGAACTTTCCTGGGGTTTCCCTGAAAGTCTTTCCACAGCGGCCGTGAAGTGAAGATAGAATGCTGTTCTGCAATAGGATGTAAGGGCTAACATGTGGCATTCTCAGACTAGGCCAATGCAGTATAGGACCGTCTTCTTAATATAGACTACTTTGCTGTATCCAAGTCCTCCGAGCACTCTGCTAACGCCGCGACAGGAATACATTTCTCTTGCGCAACCCAATTCTGTACTAAGCATTTTTCAGTTGACAACTAAAACCAGGGCATATGATTTCCACAGTGTTCTGCATGTTGTGCTCCATGTTACAGCCTCGGCACATGTAATTTGTTTTTGTACAAATATATCTATGCATCTTAAGGTCGAACAGGGGTTCAAGTCTTTACCTTTCTGCTTGCCACGTTAAATCCCCACCAAGTATGAAGGGAAAGCAACACACAGAACCAGCTCAGTGACACCTTATTGCCTTATTGTGTCACCGTTGAAAGGCTTACTGACTCGCTTAGCATCAGGAAGCAATTATGTGTCTATGACTGGCTAATGGAATACAAAAGGAATTAGCTGGCAGACAAAGCACTATATCCTGCCGTTTCCTTTCCCCCCGCAGTCCGCAGACATCTGACAGCCTCTGTGGACCAGAGAGCTGTGCTGCGAGTCCATGAACACATGTGTGGATGGGTGTGGATGTCGGATATCATTAGGAACCTTTAGTCCAGACTCTCCAGATGTAAATAAAAGGCAGAGGAACCACCCTTGTTTCCCAGGAGCAATGGAAGGTTTCCTCAGGTTACTGCAGTGCTCCATTTAGACCGCAAAAAACGTCTTATCCCACCATTTTATCTCAACGCTGAAGATTGTCCATTTGAGATAATGAAGTCTGCCTCAATAACTAAATAATTAAACTGCTCTTGTGCTGTTGAGATCCATTTAACTTTGCTAAAAAATATATGCCAAGAAACATTTCAAGTGTAAGCTTGAATTGAATTTGTGTTTATTTACTCACATTTCATTTTCGCAATTCATCGCAAACATCTTTTGTGTTTGTTTATAAAGCGTGTTACTGTTCGGTGTCCAGGCTCGTTCCTTGTTCTGTTGAATGAATTACAACCATCAAATGCATTTTCTTCCTCTCCTCGCCGGTTCTGTAATGAGTAATGAGCTCTTGAAGTCATTAGTGGCGATATTCCCGCTAACCAGCACGAGGAATTGATGGCGCCTTGATGGTCCCTTGTTATTGTGACAGTTACAACTTGAAAGCAGAAGAAAACAAATTAGAGGAACTGGCTCGAGTTTACTTTTTGTTCTTTATTTATTAATTTTTTTTCCTCTTCCCCCTCCTAGAGTGCATCAAGCTCCTTCAGGCACCGCTAGACATGTAGAGTTTGTGTCTCACTTGTACCAAGCAGGGTTGCGGCTGTGTAGTGACGGAGTGCTCAACTGACAGACTGTTACCGGGCGAGACTAGCGGACTGACTGACTGTCGAATGGATAGTGTGGCAGTGTTACTGAAAATCCCGCTCCCCAGGGACTGGCATCCGTCAAATGGCGACACTTCAAAGACTAAGACAGTCCCTCACTTGTTGTGTCGTGCCGAGCAAAACCACTAGGTGTGAGGATTATCTTCTGAATATGTAGCAGGATGGATGAGGTTTAATTTTCTTCCCCGGTACTTTTTTTATTTTTAGACACCAACACATGGTGGGCGTGGGTGGGTGTGTGTGGGATCCTTTAGGGTTTTCGGTCCTCGACTGTTCCATCTCCTTTTGTCCCAACTCTCGTCAGCCTGCGATCTCACCCCTGCACACCCAGTGGCCTCTGGATTTCTTCAGAGAATCAATATAATGGCTTTCCCCCCTCGTCTCCTGTGCCCTGTAGGAACGATGGGGGAAATATCAGGGCTGCGGCGCTTAATCACGATCTGTCGGGTTGAGCTCTTGGGGAGTGCCCAAGAGAGGAACCGCCTCCCCGTGTCTTGTTACCGGGGTATTCCTGTACGCTATTTCCCCTCAAACTCCTGGTTCTGTTACCATGGAGATGCAAATGTTCGCCTTTAAAAAAAAAATGTTTTATTAAATGATTGATGAAGAGAAATGTATTCCCCGTCTGTTCGCCTTGTCTTAATGGCTCTGAACTCTGAACTGTGTCTTTTAGCTTACATTATCTTGAATTATCCATAATTTCAAACACCTGGTAATATTGTTGTTGTTGTTTTGGGTGGTGGGCTTGGGATTTGCTTGGATTTGTTCCAATTATATGCTTTGTGAGTTTGTCTGCGGTGGTGGGTTTACGTACAGAAGAGAAGAATGACGAAAAGATTAAACGCGAACATTTTCAGTGTGAATCCATTATGAAAGGTATGCAACGTTCAAGGGAATTGGAGGTAGATATTGTGTTAACTTATTCATTTGATCATAATTGCCCCCTTCAATGGTCTCTTCGGAGTGCAGTAATAAAAAATGGGTTTAAAAGCAGTTGCTTCCTGAAGGGTTAATAAGGCAGAGCAGGGGGTGTGGAGGGCTCCTCACCACTGGGAATGCATCAAACCAACTGCTTTCATCATCTGTGCACACAGCGTGGACTTGCATTGTTGTGGTTCCATTGTCGGCGTGTATGCCTCTGTATATTTGTGGCCGGTTTCTCGGATTGCCTAACAGACATTGGATAGAAGGAGAGAAGATAATAACGAAAGAACCTACACTTCAGGGCTGCCACGCAGAGAATCAACGGTGTTTTCTGACTGAAAAGACTTCTAATAATATTTGGACTTTTCTATGGAAAAAAAGATCCACCTGGAATGGAAAAGTTTAGAAACCAGGCTCCCGTATTCAGCATCAAAGAATTAAAACAAAGTTTTGACTGATGAAAGCATCAAACAGGATCCTGTTTGGTCAAGGGGACACCAACAGCTAACTTAGTTAGTAACAGTAACATTAGTTTAATCTCAAGCTGCGTCTTGCATTTGGAAGAGGTTTCAATGTGTTTCTCAAATGACCTTTTTAAAAGGAGCCCATCAATTGTGAAAGAATGAATAATGCCGAATCATGCAGTTGAGAACTCGCATGGCCTTGTGTGTCAGACACAACAACACACACACACGTTTTATATTATAGCCTATCATAAAATTCGATTGATTCGTTTATGAGACATTTAAATGTATTTCAGACAGACGGAACACACAATTATATCCGATGCGGTGATTAATTCAGTTTGACGTTCAATAATCCCCCCCTTTTTTGATAGACATTTAATATATTTGGTTATACTTATAAAATATTGTACATAATGTATAGCCTGTAGACAGAACAGTTATAGTTCACGTTGGTGCTATCATGACTTGATCTCCTTCACTTCCAGCGAAGCGCTTCTATCTGGCGAAGCTGGGTCTGGGTTGGTGGCTCGCTGAACCCAGGCTTCACCATCGCCTTCCTGGGCATTTTGTCTCTTTTTTTTAAATCTCCCATGGGTGGGAGCTTAGGTCTTTTTATCTGGCATGGATGGGTGATGGCTCATCCTTTTGTCTTCCGAGTCGTCACTCGGGTATCTGTCGATAGGTGTTTATCTGTGTCCTGGTCCTGTGTGTGTGTGTATATGTATGTATATATATGTGTGTGTGTATATATATATATATATATATATATGCCCACATTTCCTCATATCTCCCGTAATGACTCAAAGTGGTGATCGGCTCATTAACAAGCCAATCAGCCCGTCTCGGTCAGTCTCTGAAAACCGTTTAATCAGTTTGAGCACGATAAGCCACAGGAGTTGGGTACATTTCTCTGCGGTACCATTAAATGTCTCTTGTTTTTTTTGTTATTTTTTTCATATTCCAGGACAGCTGAAAAATTGCTACACTGCTTTGTTATGCATCCAGAATTTAAAGTACTGCTGTCCCTTTTTTGCTATAGACGGGTTTCTGGACGACGCCACAGCATGAAACCAGGGGCCGGAAAGCATAGACAACAGATAGACTACCGTTAAGATGATAAGGATCTGTTGCGCCGCTAACTGTGCTAATCGCAAAAGACCGGCATGGGAAATGGTTAACATCCCACGAGATGCACATCCTTTTAATGAAAACGGAGGACGGTTAGCGATCCAAGGGGCAGATTGGAGTTCTATAGTATGTACACAAGGCTTTTTCTATACATGTATAATAGCTTATATCGGGCCATGCGATAGGAGCCCATTTGGACATCCAATATCCATTCATTTTCAGGAATAGCACAAGAATCTGTTATGTTTTCCCATTAGTGAGAACTAATTCGTTTCTGTAATTAGCATCGTAAGGAGGCTTGATGTAGTGGCATCACCTTGACACATACCCATCCCCTCCCATATTATTATAGTGCATTTATAGATTTTTGCAATCTATATAACAAGAGGAATGTCCACATCCATATAATGAATCATATAGAATCTATGAATGGGGGGGGAATGCACACACCACGCACTGTAACATGATTCCTTCCTTCGTAACTCAAGCACATGTGAAAGTGAAAGTGAAAGCGAAAAGAAAGTATAAATTCAGTTTGTTTCATTGCCCATTTTTCCGCCATGACAAACTGTAATTTCTACTTGGATAGAAGGTCTACTGCTCTTGTATTATCTATTCCATTATCTATTCCATTATCTATTCCATAAGTTACAACAAACTTGCCCCTATTGCCAATGCAAGTTGAGAATCTAAACTTGAGAAAAACGTATATAAAACTGTAGGAAAGCAGAGAGATCGTTCCCTCTCGCTCTCTCTCGCTCTCTCTCGCTCTCTCTCGCTCTCTCCTCTCCCTCTCTGTCAGACACAATAATGATGACTGTATGCAAACACACGAGTGTTTACGCACAGCTATCTTACCAGCAGAAACTGCATACACAGGCAAACATACACACGGATGCAAATGCGCACGCGACACCACAAAACTGATTTGCATGAGATAAAAGTCTGCAAATTGTGTCTGGGGCGAGATGGTGAGATGGAGGTTTTGGTTGGAGATATCCGCTTTATCTGGAAAACACATTCAATGATGATAATAATGATCATGATGGCGTGTTGGCGTGATACTCCCGGGGTCCTTGTTGGAAGAATTGTCCCTTGGTGTGTTTTCTTCAGTTCTTCAGCTCAGAGCTTCCTCTGGAAGCTGGCAGAAGGTTAGCTACAGCTTTGCTCATGGACATTTCAGCAGACTGGATGCTTATCAACACCGGCGCCCATAGCCCTTTCCTCTGACTCAAAGAACTGCGCTGAGCCCATTCGATTATATTTTAATGACCTCCCCCAGTACGGTAAGGCCATCAACACCACCCAGAATGGGGATATTGGTGAGAGTGGGATAATGGCTTACTGATGGTAACGTAGTTAAGCACACACACACACACATCAACAAACATTAACATTGAAACAGTTCACAAATATCTATTGTACATTTACATACAATGTTTTTATGGAGGAAATTATACTGAATTTGTAAATACATTGTCCTATGAATACATATTCAAGATTACAATTGCAACATCTGTATTTTAGGGAATATATTCATGGGAATATAAATATGTATGGTAATTTATGTAAACATGGTGTGTATGCAAATGTGCGTCATTAAACACTACTGTATAACTAGTAAGCAGCCCACAAATTAACCCAAAAACCATTTAAAATCATTGCATGTGGTCGGCTTAGGTAATACATTTGCGTTATTGTCTTCATGCCAAATAATTCAGTATCTCTATGTTGTTAGTCATCGCATCGCCAACGCACTGAAACTATCGCAGATCAATATTCCTTCCAGTGACAGCCTGGTCATATTTGAAGAGGGCGAGCGATGGCGAGAGAGAGGATTTAGATTGCTAGTGTAGGTCAACACCACACACTTTACCCCCTGCTGTGTGTGGGAGGAAGGGTGCAGAACGTCAATCGCAGTTCAAAAGGATAGACCACTGTTGTGGAATAATGAGCACTTAAGGAGTTGTGGTCTTTTAACTTACACATCAGAAAGGTAATTTAAATTTAAGGGTTAACTACCCTGCAGTATGGGCCCCCACCTAATTATCACGCATCACGGCGCTCTGCTTCATTTGAAACGTCAGGAAGAGTAAGTAAACAAGAAGTTAACTTGGTCTTCCGTAAATTGGACCGATCGGTGTTGGACTCCTATTATCACCCTCCAGTATTTCTGCTGAGGCCACAGGGATAAAATACCATAGTGAGCACACAGTGAGACCTTTTTCGCCAGCATAAGCGAGTAAAAAATGTCCTTGTGCGAAAGTGAGTTCACATTTAGGAGCACATGTGACATTTTCTTTTTTGGAATAAAAATAATCGATCATGTTACCGACTTTCACACACAGCACAATAGGTTTTGCCGACTGACCGAGGAAACGGCCGCCAGTATCACGCTTCACACATTCCAATAGAATAGGAGGAGTTTATGAACCTGTTTCGCCCCCCCCCCCAGTTTACGGTGTTCGTGAGCGAAGATTTGCGACGAAACTGCTTGCAAAAGAATCACAAGACCTGAAACTGGACCGTTCACAAGGAGCAGCGACGTGAAGCCATATGTGGCTGTAGCAGCGGCGGCGGAGGAGCGGTACTTTAGCTTAGCCGCTAAGAAGAATTCAAGCGACCAGCAAGCGGCCGAGGAGACCAGGCTGCAGAAGTTGCTCGACCTCAGATAGGGTTGCGATTTGAGGTTCTGTTTAAAAACAAAAACAAGTCTGTTTTGAGAATGATGATCTCGCACAGAGAGCTATGCTTTATTGTTCTTTACTTCTGTTGTTCATTTATTACTTGCATAGAAATGGCAGCAGCCAAATATATCTGTTGTTTATTATTGTAAGAGTGAAATAAACTAATTGTAAAAGTTGGCGTGGGAGCCCTGCCACAGCTATAATTGGGACTCCGCTGTGTACTGTCGGCTTGTAAAGAATTGTCTGCAACCATTACACTGCATTTATGCATTTGGGTAACTTTATTATAATGGACCATCGTCTTTCACGAGCAGTAATGGTGATGCCAGGCATGAGCAATCGATGTGCCCAAGGACCTTATCACTCACTCACTGATCACTCTGCTTGTATCTGTCAGTAGGGCCCTTAGTTGAGTTTGGGCCTATCGATGTCGATGGTGTAAATTGAAACTGTGGTATGGTAAAAGTATTCGTTTCATGTAGCTTGAAAGGGAGCCTGCGTCGATGCCGCACAGTCATCGTCTCTGCAAACAGACCGAGGAGGAAGGAAATATAACTAAAGGCCTGAAAGGGCTGAAGCCCTGGAAGGTCTCAGCGGAGGCTTGTCCCGGCGAACGCCGGGATCCTTTTGGTCTG
>OMNS01047160.1:1893-18024 GCA_900303225.1 Laemonema laureysi | reverse complement strand
TGATAACAAGCTAATCGTTTAAATGCAAACCACTGTATTGTGTGTGTGTGTGTGTGTGTGTGTGTGTCTAACCTTGGCGTTGAGCTGCTGGTAGTACTGGTCCCTCTGTTGGATTTCAACCAGACACCGCTGGAGATCTCGGTGGAGCTGAATCCTCTCTGCCTGCAACTGGTTCACCATCTCCTCTCGTCGACTGTCGCCCACCAACGCCATAGACTCCTGCAAGAACACACACACACAATACAGTGTTGGTGTGGTAAATCAACACGCTCCTCCGTTTCTAGAGGGATTTCTTTAACCAGCTTTTACATATTGGAAAAAAAATACATTGTTGTTATTGTAGGAACAGATGTGACGCAGAGGCCAAATTGTTACACGTACAAACCTACCTTGACAGGGTGTTTAGCATTCATCTCTGTGGCCTCCTGGTTTTCCCTCAGGGCTTGACAGTCACTACGCAGCCTGGCAGTTTCAGATCTACGCAACAGAAGAAAAGGCCATTCAACAGACTTAACAAGGACAAGGTTAACACGCAGTATTATACCACAAGCTTGATACACAAGACTATATTTATCTTTAAGAATTCGGATACAGCGTCCTTGTCTGGGCTGCTGTATCTGTTACAAGCAAGATATTTCAAATCACACAATTTTGTGAAATCGATAGTGGTTAAAAGTGGTAGGAGAATACAAGAACCGCAACTGCTTAAAAACAAGTTTACCGCATTCCAGCCAGTTGGGTTTGGTAGCTGCCGAGTTCCTGCTCTGTGTGCCGTCGGCAGGCTTGCTCCTCCTCCAATGCCTTCTGCAGATCAATAACCTTGAGACGCAGCTCCTGCAACGGACAAGAGGAACACATTTAGTTCCTTGGCATGAGAACATCCAATAATAATCCAATTGAGAAATAAATGAACCGGCACAATTGAACTGTCACCCACGTCTCTTTTGTCATTTTTTTCAAATGAACAAAACAGATGAATGAAATGAAAAACCATGCAAGTCAAAGCAGTGGCATGTAGAAGCTATGCGGCTCAAACCCTGCATGCGGTCAGAACAATGTGCAGCCAATGGCCCAGAGAAAAGACAAGACAACCAATCGAATTACAGCCAGCAACTTACCAGCCCATCCCTCTCATTTTGGAAGGTTTCAATGCGGCTTCGATTTGGTTCTTCTGGACTGTAGGAGATGACAGCCCCTGAGACTGACCCTTGCCTGGACTCAAACACTCTCTTTGCCCCCACCAGTTCGCCCATCAGTCTCTCACGGTCGTTTTGGAGGCTCGCCATGGACTTGGAGAAGGCGGACACCTGTTTACTGAATGCGCTGTTCTCCAAGCTGACTCTCTTCAGTTCGCCTTCCTTCTCTGACAAAGCTTTGGACAGCTCATCCACCAAAGTGTTCAGCTCAGATTGCGTGTTCTGGCTGCTCAAGGCATTCATTTTGTGAACAAGGACGTACTTCTCTTTTGCAAACGCGGCTAACTCAGAGGTAGCATCCTGAAGGTCGCGCTCAGCCTTGGTCAAGGAAGCCCGAGTCTCTCGGAGTTCTTCGTCATATCTCTTCTGCAGGGTTTTGAAATCCTCAATGAGTACGTCACGATCGTTCTGCAAAGCCGCAATGGCTTTTCCCAGCGACTCATTCTTGGTGGTCAAATCTTTGCTTTGACTCCTGGAGTCTGATAAGAGTTGTTCTGTTTGAAGCAAATCTCTGGCCAGTTCTTGTACCCTTTGATCTGCCGTCTCCCGCTCATTTCTCATCAGTTCCACCTCTCGCTCAAATGTGTCCAACTCGCCGTTGTATTTATCCTCGGCTTCGGCCAGTTTTTTGTCAGTGTCGCTTTCGAGCTGCCGCAGTTTATTCTTCAACTCGTCTGTTAAGAGTTTCTGAGCTGAAAGCTTTTGCTGTATGCCATTACATTCAGCAGCTTTGGCGGCCACGACCTGCTGCAAATCGCAAATCACCTTCCCTTCATTTGTCTCCGCCCTCTCCTTTTTCAGGGCCAATATGGCTGCTTCCAGATTTGACACCTGAGTTTTAAGATTAGATGACTCTACTGTTAATGTATTGCTTATTTCCTGTTCATTTTCAAGTTCTAATGTAGAGTCTCTGTACTGCTTTTCTACAACAGCTTTTTGGATCTCAAGATTTTTTATCATATCTTGCTGCCTTTTGAGCAGCTCCTTCAACTGGTTGTCTTTGAGCGACAGGACTTGATTCAAGTCCTCTCTATAGCGAACCAGCTGAGCCCTGAGCATGGCATTTTCTGAGTTCAGATCATCCATCTGATGCAAAAGTTTCCTTATTTCATGTTTCATGCCTTTAGTCGCACTGAGGTCCCCACTGGCAGAGCCATCTCGGTCTCTAAGCACTAACTGATTCTTCTCCTCTAGCATTCTGTATTCAGATATCAACCGCTCCCTCTCAGTCTGCAATGATATCATGGAGTTCCTGAACGAATCCATTTTCTCAGCCATCTTCTCTTTCTCTTGAGTAAACCTGTCCACTTTCAGCTGCAGACTTCTCACAGTGTTCTCTAGCCTTCTCGTCTCTTTGTCAGCCCTGTCCCTTTCAGAATATAAAGATGTTACCCGGTCCTCATAGCCTGCTATTTGAGCACGATGATTGGCTTGGAGTTGTTCTAGATAGCCTGACATCTGACCATCTCTGCACGATAACAAGGAGGATATCTCTGCATCTTTATTCTGTAGAAGTGTTTTCAGCTGAAGAGAGATGGTCTCTTGCTTCTCAAAATCAGCCTGAAATGTGTCCTTCTCAGATTGGATTGTGTACAGCTGGGCCTCCATGTCAGAGGTAATTTTCTCCAGTTGCTGGATACTAAGTAGCCTTTGGGATCCAACATCTTCCTTGTCGGCAAGCTCTCTGTTAAGTTTGATTTTATCCTGTTCTAGCCGTTCAACTTGAGCTTTAAGTTTCCCCAAGTGCATGTTCATGATTTCCATTGTTTCATTGAGTTCAGTATTGTTGACGCCTAGGACAAATATTTGACGCTGGTGTGCAGCAGCAGCAACTGAATATTCATTGAGTGCCCTTTCTAGCTTGGATTTTGTCATTCGTAATTCATTGCTCTCTTTGTCTTTTGTCCTCATGTCTTCAAGGAATTGTTTGATCACAAACCCTTGCTCCAATAGCTGGCTATCCTTCTCATGCAATGCTTTTTGGAATATATTGTCCCACTGCTTTGAGGCATCTGCCCCATGAGGATCAGAAGAAATGGCGGCCAACTTGGCCATATTACTATCAGCCTCTCGCCTGAGAGTCGCTATCTCCAGATCTTTGGAGTCCATTTGCTGTCCCAACTCAATGAGCATTTGAGTTTCTTTTTCTTTTAAACTCTGAAGTTCATCTAGTCTTTGCTGTAAAACTGCGTCTTGTTCCATGTACATGTTTTGTTGAACATTTTCCTCTGTGACCTGATGTTCTGACCTTTTACGTTTCTTAGCTGTATCCAGGACAAGCTGTTCTTTTTCACTCTGAATACTCACAATGCTTTCATTAGCCTTCTGGAGGAGGCTTTTGTGTGTCGTCAGCTCCTCTTCCAGTTTTTGACTTCTGTCTTCTAAATGTAAAGTTTTTTCGGAACTGTTTTTCAGTTCTTTTTCCAGCTGTTCACATACAGATTGTGAGGCTTTCAAGGACTTCTCTAAATCCAAAAATCGTTCCTGGTATTTGATACAGTTTTGTTGGAGCTGATTAACTTCTTGGTGCTTTTCCTTGAGGAGCTCCTGAAGTTCTCTCTTGCTGTTTTTGGAGCCTTCACTGCCTCTCTGAGCCATTTTGAGTTTTTCCTCAAATTCTTTGACTAATCTCAATTGTTGTTGCTCCTTTTCTTGGCAAACCTGAGTCATGTTTTTCTTACTAACTCCTAGTTGGGAGGAGAGTTGCATATTTTGGTTTTGCAAAACATTGACTGACTGTGTCATTTCGTCAATTCTTTCTGAGTTCTTGAGAAGCATAGTTTCCAAATATTCATTTTCATTTTTCACCTTGTCAGAAATCTCTTGAACGTTTTCAAGTTCCTCTTGCAAAAGAGACTTGTCATCCTCCAAGATCCTTACTTTCTCATGTAGGCTAATCATCTCTTGGCTGTGCTCATTACGAATGTCTTGGAGCTCTTTAATTCTGTTATCCTTGTCTCCCAAATGCAATTCATGTTCATTCTCAATTTTCTCCATTTTTGACAAAAGACTCTGCTTCTCCTTTTGCAACAAGTCATTAATTTGCTGTTGAGCACCAAGTTCAGTATTCTGAGTCTGAATTTGGACTGTAAGTGAATTATTCAAACTGAGCGCTTCATCAAGTTTAAATTGCATGTTTTCACAGGACTTGGAATCAAACTGAAACTTTTCTAATAAGCAGTTGGCTTCTTTTAGCTCTTCTGACATTTTGACATTCTCTGATTGAATCTCTGTAAGCTCTTCTTTTCTAACCTTTGTCGACTCTTGTAGGCCCCTGATCTGTTCCTCTAATTGTTGATTTTTAACAGTCAAATCAATTTTTAATTCATGTTTTTGATCATATTCAACCAATTCCTTCCTAATGTTCTGATTCTCCTTCCCTAACTGATCAATCATGTTCTGCTTGGCTTTTGCAAATTTTCGCATCTTTTCTTTAATTCTAACATTTTCCTCTTCAACATCTCTAGCCTGCATCTCTAAGCCCTCACGCTCAGATTCAAGTTGATGCAATTTTACAAGTGCCTCCTGCCTCTCTCTTTTGCCCCCCTCCAGAAGTAGTCTCATCTTATCCATTTCACTACTTACATTTTCATAAGCTTGTAAAAGAGACTCGTAATCTTGTTTGAGCTCTGAATGTTTAGATTTCCATTCAGACAGCTCCTCTGTCTGAGAATCTTTAAGTGACTCAAGCTGGCATGAAAATGCTTGCTTTTGTTGCGTGATATTTTCTATGGTCCGCTTAAGGCTTTCACAGGCCGCTGATAGATTGTGGTTATCATTCAGAATGCGATCAACTTCTGCAATGAGCTTGTCCTTTTCCGTGCCTAGAGAAGACACCACATTTTCAATGACTATATTTTGTTGTTTCAGGTTGCACACTGTAGACTCCAATGCTAAAGTTTCGCCAACCTTTTCTTCACATTTGACCTTCATTGTTTCCAACTGGTCTTTAAGTGTAGCATTTTGCCTCATGAGGTCCTTCCTGGAGACCAAGGCTGCTTGAAGCTTTCGTGTTAGCAGAGCAGTTTTACTTTGATTTTCTTGATCAACATCTTTCGAGAAATCTTGTTCAGACTTCTGAAGCTGATCGACTTGGGTTCTCATTTTTTCCATAGCCATTTCATGTAGATGAATTTGTCGCTGCAGCTGGTGTTCAAGGGAGGCAATGAGTTCTTCCTTCTCTGCAACCAGAGACTGAGAAATTAACAAAGCATCATCTCTCTCCTTAAGTTTGGCTTCAGGTTTTTCAGAGAATGTGTGGAAAGACTGTACTTCCTCTTTGCAAATAACATCCTGCTGAAAATCACCCTCTTGTTTTATCAGTATGTTTTGGTTAAGCTGTTTATTAAGTTCCTTAGCCTCACTAAGTTGACTATTTAACAGTGCAACCTCATCCCGAAGTGTATCAACAAATCTGAAAGCATTTTCTTTCTCTTGTTGCAACAGTTCCATATGTAGCTTACTACTTTCCTTTCTGGTACTATATAGCTGCGCCTTTTCAAGCTCCTTAGCCAGGACAACTTTTTCCTCATCAAGTTCCTGTTGTGTTTCTGTTAATGTGCTTTGAATATGTTGAATCTCAAAAGATTTTTGAGACACTGACTCAACTGCCGTCTGGAGATTTGCTTCCAACTGGTTTATTTGCTCAAGGAAACCATTTTTTTCTTCTATTAATATCCTATGCTCATTTGTAATAGCATTTGAACACCGCTGTGTCTCCTCAATTGCAGCCTGTGAGGCGACCAACTGGCTTTGCAAGGCTTGGTTGTCATCTATTAATTTGCGCTTCTCTTGCTGACTCCTTGATTCTGCTACTTGGAGTGCCTGCTGATATTTTTCAAGCTCTTCTGTTAGCCCTTTGATCTTTATATGAGCTTCTTCTAAATCATTCTCGGCCAGTTTTAGTTTTAAAATCAATTCCTGTACGCTCTGCTCAAAGGCTACAAGAGACTCATTTTTACTCGTCACTTCAGAAGACATTGTCTCCAAGTTTGACTTAACAGTTTCAAGCTCTGAATGCAAGGTTGAAAGTGAGTGGCCTTTGTCATTTTCAGCCAGGGTCATTTTTAGGTCTCCTAAAGTTCTGTCTCTCTCTTCAACAAGCTGTTTTAAAATCTCCAATTCTTGTAGGCGAGACACAGAAATGGCACAGATTTTGTCCAGTTCTATGCTCTGATGGTCAAACTTCAACTGGAGGTCAATTAGGTCATTGGTCTTCTGACCATGTTGTTCAAAGAGAGCCTTGAAGTCATCCTTCAGTTTCGATAGTTCTTGAACCAACTTCTTTTCATTCTCTTGAGATTTCTTTAATGTTTCTTTACGTGCCATTAAGGCAGCCTGAGCCTTTTTCTGTAGTGCTGCCTTTTCTTGTTTCACCTGTGCAAGTTCATTTTCAAAAACAAGAGTCAAATCAGACTTCTCCTTCAAAAGATCTTCACTTCTTCTGATCTCATTCTGAAGATCTTGTAATTTTTGCTGAAGGTCATGTCTGTCATCTTGAAGTTCTTTTTCTGAAATACTGGACTGCAGTTCTGTGAGGAGGGAGGTCTTTTCATTGAGTATATGCACTGTTTCTGCCAAACAATCTTCTTTGTCATTTAATGCAGCTTGTAAAGTCTGTTTATCTGTCTGGAAACTTTTCACAAGAGTATCTTTCTCTCTTTCCAGTCGGGAAATATCATTTTCTTTCTCTAGGATTTTGTTCTCCAGCAGCAAAATATTTTCTTCATACTGTCTTGTTGTAACATGTGCTTGAGATGTCATTTCTTGCAACCTTTCTTGTAGAACAGATACCTCATTATCCGTATTTCCATTTCCTTCGTTGGGTTTTTGATACTGTTCCAGCCTTTTCATTAGATCCTTTCTTAAAAGGAGAGCGGCTTGAAGCTTCTTCTTAATTGCGTCTTTATCTTTGGATAGTTTTCCATTTTCCACTTTGAGATGATCATTTTCTTTATTCAGCTCACCATTCTCTGAAATCTTGGATTCAATGTCCTCTTGAGAGAGTAAAATACGCTCTTCTAACTGTTGTAACTTGTCGTCCAGCTTTTTAATGAGGCTACTGTGCTCCTGCTGCATGACTTGCAATTGTTTGTGTAGACTACTGTTTTCATCAGCAAGTTTCATCCTTTCATTTGATGCAGATTCTATGACTTGGGCTATAGATATATCTTTGTCCTTCAACTGCTGACTGAGCCCGGCAAGTAATTCCTTTTGCTGACTTATCTGAATGCTCATGCAGTCCATTTGTTCAGCTTTTGCTTGCAACTCATGGTGCAGAGACGACTGATTAGCAATGGCCTCCTTCTCCTTTTCACATTCATTGTAGAGCTGTGTTTGCAGATGGTTCACTTCTACTTGTAAGACACCAATCTTTTCATAGGCATCATTATGACTCTTCTCCCCTTCTTGAAGATTATATTGTGCATTCTGCAATTGTACTAGAGCTCTATCTAATTGGCCCTTTACCGATTCTAACTCAGAGACATGGTGCTTTTGCAGCTCTTTTAATCTGACCTCTAATGATAACTTGTCTTCGGCTGATGCTGCCAATCTCTCAGACATGGTTTGTGAGAAAACCGAGAGATCTTTATCAACATCCACTTTACTACTTTTCAGCTTTTGCATCTCACTTTCCACATCTTGCAATACCTGTTGCAAGTGTTTGTTCTCATCCTCCTTCTCCTGGACAGAAGCCAATATCTTTTCCAGTTGTACCCTTGATGTAGATGCCTCCAGCTCTTTAGCCTTAAGCTGTTCAGAACCCATTTGGATTGCTGATGCTGCATCTGACAGCTTTTCTTGCAAATTGTCTAAGTCTTGTTTCAATGCACAAACTTTAAAATCTTTAGAATGAATTTCATTTTCAACACTTTTCAACTGCTCCAAAAGGTCATTTTTATCTTTTGATTCTCTATCCAGAACTAATAGCCACTCTTTTTCAGAATCTTGTAGAATTTGCTCAATCTTATGAATGTTTGATTTCAATTCACAGATTTCTTCCGCTTTGACACTAACCTCAGCTTGGAGTTTCTCCTTCTCGGACATCACTTTCTCGAGTGTTTGATTCATGCTGCTGGTCTGCTGCTGCAACTCCTCCTGTGTCGACCTTGTATGTTCAACGTGCCTTCGCTCCAGCATCTCCTTCTCTGCAACAAACGTGTTAATTTCCTCTTGCAAAGTAATCTTTTCATTATTAATGGAATTGAGAGTGATCTGGTGTTCTTCTCTCAATGAACTATTTTCCTCATGTAGTCTTTTATTTTGCGCCTCCATCTTCTGCATTTCAGAAACCAGATGGGCCGTTTGTTTGGCCTGACCTGTGTACTGGCTGTTAATTGCATGAAGGGCCATTTCTCTCTGCTCAAGGTTTTCTGTCAGCAGATTCATTTGCACTTCAACCTGAACATGTTGTGATTTCAGATTGTCCATCTCCATTGTCAACAATGACATATTTGTTTGGTAGCTAGAGAAGGCTTCTTCATTTTGCTTCGACAGACTAGAATTTAGCTCTAGAGTTCTCTGAAGCTCTTCCTTGGTTGTGGATAACTCCTTTCTCAGGATCTCTACAGCACCCTCTGCAGCCTGAAGAGCCGTGTTACTGTCACCAAGGGACTTTGAAAGACTTGCCACTTCGCCAGTTCGTATGGTCAGTTGATTTCTGGCATTCTGTAACTCCTCTGAGAGATTTGCATATTTATCTTGGAGGCTGCTAAAGGCACTTTGCTTCTCTTCTTCAGACTTGCTGAAATTTGCAGACTCTGTGGATAACAGCTGAACCTGACTCTCTAACTGTGATACCAACTCAGTACTCTGCATGAACTGAGCCCTGACAAGTGTTGTCTCTTCTATTTTTGTTTGCATCTCCTCAAGAGACTTAGTCTGGACTAAAAGAAGGGATTCTTTTTCTTGAATTATTTCTTTTAGATCTTGTATTTCAGACAATTGAGCTTGGAAACTGTTGTTTAGCTTCGCAACAGATTCTTGAATGTTTGAAAGCTGCTCTTTCAGGCTTCCACATTCTGTTTCTTTGGCTAACAATTTTGAATTAAAGTTTTCATTGGCTGCTGATGAAGTCCTCTGAAATTCAAATATAATGTTTTCCTTTTCCTTCAGAGCCGCTTTTAACACAGAGGACTCTGAAGTTAGAGTGTCAACTTGATTTCTCAGGATTACAACAGAATCTTCAAATTCGGCAACCTGTGATCCTAAACTGTGATTATTATCAACTGTCAATTTCAACTGAATCTCTTGATCAGCTATTCTACTGCCAAGTTCGGTGTTTTTTCCCACTGCGTCGCTCAATTCTCCCTTGAGTCTTGCTATGTTCTCTACATTTAAATCAATCACATTTTGGAGATTTGCCTTTTCACCAGTAAATTCTGTCTGGAAAAAACAAAGGTCTTTCTCATTCTTTTGCAATACTGCTTCTTTATTTTCAAGACACTGCTGAAGGCTCTGAATCTGAGTCTGAAGCTGGGTGATAACCAGTGACTTCTGGCTCGTCTGACCCTCAGTCTCTAAAGACTTTGCCTGCAACTGCTGAAGGAAAAGCCCCTGCTGTTTGAGAGAGTCTTCTCTTTCTTGGACAATCAAACTAAGACTTTCCTTAATTGAGCATGCCACTTTTAGTTCTTCTGTCAAGTTAGACACCTGGTTTTCCATATCAGAGACTGACATTTTGAGATTTGAGACATTTTCATGCAAGCTGGCCTGTTCAGTCAATGTTTTCTGAAGCTCTGATTTTAACTGTGCATTCTGTTCAACCAGAGCTTGAATATTGTTCCTGAAAATGTCTATCTCCGTTTTCCTCTGATTCACTTCATGTACAAGTTGCTGGTTTTCTGCGGAAAGTGTTCCAACCGTAGATTTAAGGTTATGGATTTCAATGTCTGTCTTTCCTGAATCCTCATTCATCACACCAAGCTGACTGTTGAGTGATGCCACCAATTCATTCTGTTTGTTCAGTTCATCTTTGTTATTTTCAAGGTCATGCGATACATTTCTCAAAAACTGTTCCTTTTCTTCCATTTGTCGATGTAGCTCCAAAGATTCCTCCCTTAGTAATGCAGCCCCGGCCTCCATCTTTGAAACAATATCTTTCTGTAGTATACATTCTTTTTGAATAGCAGAACATTCTTCAGCTTTTTGCTGATACATTGTGTCTTTCTCCATTAACCCCAACTTAAGAGCAGACCCTTGTTCCTGAAGAAGAGACAACGTTTCCTGAAGTTGCACTATTTGAACATTCTGGGCTTCCATGTTAGCACATTGCTCCGACAAGGTTGTTTCCTTCTCAGTCATTGAAATGTTAAGTTGATGAACTTGTGTTGTGAAATGATCCAATTGTTCTTGTAAAGCTGCAGCTCTCTCTTCCTTCTTCTTTAATGTGTCTGAGAGAGTCATACATTCAGTCGTTTTAAGCAGCAAACTTTCAGCATGCGTCTGTTTGTTTTGCTCAAGGATATTGTTTAATTCAACTGTTGCCAATGCAAGATCATCTTTGTTTTTCAAAAGGCCTTCAATTATTTTGCGATTTTCCGAATGTTGCATTTCAAGCCCCAGAATTTTCTCTTGAAGCAAATTCCTCTCAGATTCTAGTTCACAGAAAGACTGAATCTTCTGTGCCAAGTCTTCCTGAAGTTTTTGACTTTCCTCTGTGAGATTGATCACTTTAAGGCTTAGATTTGAGTTCTGTTCAAGAGCCCCTCTAATTCTTCCATCTAGTTCAGATGCTACCTGCATTTGATGAGCAAGCTCTTTTTCCCTGATTTCACAAGCAGCACGCAGTTGGTGATTTTGCTGTGCAAGTGCCTGGATGTGGCCATGGAAACCAGACAATTCTGCTTGCCTTTGTTCCAGCTCTTTTCTCAGCCCAATGTTCTCTGAATTCAAGTTCTCCAGGCTTGTCCTTGTCTCTGCCTTTTCAGATTCTAGCTTTGTGGCATTTTCCTCAATGGCAGCGAGTTGGCTGGAAAGTGTAGTAAGCTTTGTATCCCTCTTAACCAAATTGTCTTTGTATTTTTCACTTTCTTCCGTTATATTTTTTAACACATCATCTTTGTCTGAAATTTGCTGGTGGAGTTTTGAGTGTTCTACTCGAAGTGATTCAACCTCTGCCTGTTGCTTCGATATAATAGCAGTCTTTTCGACAATTTCATTCTGCAAAATGGTGCACTCCTCCTCTTTCTGTGTTAACAATACCTCTTTCTCCATGAGACAAGACTTCAGGGATAACTGCTGTTCCTGAAGAAGAGACAATGTTTCTTGAAGTTCACTTTGTTGGTTTTGCTGGGCAGTCATTTCCATCTTGAGATCAGCCATGATCTGCTGTTTTTCTTTTATGCCATCCTGGAGCTCCTCAACCTGAGATGTTACACTTTTAACCTTTTCTTTTAGCAGTGTTACCTCTTCTTCCTTAGTCCTGAGCAATTGGTTGAGATGATTACATTCATTGGTTTTCTCTTGCAGAGTTTCTGAAATGGACTGAGAACTTTGTTCAAGGACTCTGTTCAATTCATATGTTTTAATACTCAACTCCTCCTTCTCTCTTTGCAGGACTTGAATCGTTTTGCTGTTACTAGAATTTTGTTTTTCAAAGTCAGATATTTTCATTTGCAGATCAATTTCAAGTTCAGAAACACTTTTGGTTGTCTCCTTAACTTTCAGTTGAAGTCTCTCCTTCTCATCTGTAAGGCTATTTACTTGGTCTTCTAGATTTGAGTTCAGCTGAAGAGCGGATTTGAGTTCCTCACCAAGCTGTTCTACACTCTGCTTTTGTGAATCAAGATCCTCATTTAATCTCTTAAGTTTGCCCTGCAGCTGCTGCTTCTCTGTTTTGGTGTTTTTTAGGAGGTTCTTGAGTTTGGAGAGATTTTCGGACTTACTTTCAAGTTCTTTCCCTAACTTTGCATTTTCAGATTCTCTGGCTTGCAATTCGGTGTTGAATTTGTGTTTTTCAATTTCAGCCTGCTCCTGGTTGGACTTAAGTTGGTCCCCTAAAATCATTATTGTTTCAATCTTTTCTTCTGTCACCTTTTCTAATTGCTCTTGTCTTTCCAACTGTTCTTCTAGTTGTTTAGACAGTGTTTGTATATCATTGTTATGCTTTGCCACATCTGCTAAAAGATTGTTACGTTCTTCCTTTAGAGATTTGAGTTCTTGGTCAAACATCTGATCTTTATCGAGAAGCTGCTGCTTAAGTTTTTCATTGCAAGAATCTTTGTCTTTGAGCTGCAAGAGGATTCCAGAGGACTCCTCCTGTAGTTTACAGGCTGACAGTGCTATTTGCTCCTTCAGTGAGGAGATATGGGTTTCACATTCAGTCAAGTGACTGTTATGGCTCACAATCTGTTTTTGGAGATCCTCTTTGAGGCCCTGAATGGTTTTTCTGTTCTCTGTGACCTGCTTTGTCAGTTCATCTACCTCAGCCACTTTACACTCTTTGTCCTCCTTAGCCTTGATCAGCTCCGTCTCTGTATCCTTGAGTTTCTCCAACAACTCAGTGATTTTGACATTAAGGGTTTGGTGATCAGAATCCTGAGAGTCTCTGATAATTTGTGCATTGCGCTCTGCCTTGCTCAGTTCCTTTTCAGTACGAGCCAGATCCTCGTCCTTGAGCCTGACCTCCTGCTTCAGTGAAGAGATTTGATCGGTATATTCCACCATGTTACTGGACAGGGTCGATATCTCCTTTTCCTTGTCAAGCAGGATATCTTTGAGATTATCGATTTCCCTCTCACAGCTTTGAAGGTCATGGATGAGCTGTGCCCGCTCTTCTAAGTGGGTGGTGTTCAGTTTATCCAGCTCGTCGTTTGTCTGGTCCAGCTCCGTCTGCAATGTTTCTATGGCAACTTCTTGTTTCTGTGTCTTGAGTTTTGTGGGGAAAACAGCAACAGTGCAATTGTTATTATTAGTGACAACAATAATATCAAAAACATATTATTTTTGTAAAGTTAAGTATGAAGTATGATCGATCCTATGGCAAGTAGAATGTTAACTGTGGTATTATTTGGATACAACACAAAACAACGTATATTTCAAACGAAAAGGGAACATACCTTATCTCTTAAGACACTGAGCTTCTGTGTGACGTCCACGACCTCTGCTTTTAATTGGAAACACTGTTTCTCAAATCCACTGGACTTTTTTGAAACTTCCATGAGCTATGTTGAGAAAAAAAAAAACAATCCCATCGTTACCATCACTGTGAATATTCAGTGTACACCAGCTGATTGGCTGTGTCCCTGTTGTGTTGACTTACATTGTGCTCAGTGTGAAGGAGTTTATCGGACACATCTTTGTGTTGGATCTCCTTTTCCCTTAAACTTTCCCGCAGACTGCTGATGAGCTCAAGTTTCTCTGAGGTCTGGGCAAGTGTGTTCTCCTTCTCAATCAATGAGCTCTCCAGGCACTCCTGCGTGTCACTCAGCCTTGGAGAACACAAAACGGCATAATTACATTTTTAATTTTTCTGCTAGCCCAGTTTGATCTTAAAGTATATTTTTAAGATTATTATAGGGGTTTTGAGCGGTTTGTTTGCTATTACAGATTTGTGCAGAATTTCCCTTTCTTTCATTAATTATATTGAATGTCAATTGATCTCATGATCTTAAATGTCCATTCTGTCACGATTCTACTGAAAGGAATCACATTATTGTTATTATATGTGGCCATCTAATCCTATATGGGCTAGTTGAAGAGTTGAGATAGTTGCACTACTGCATATTTACATTTGCAAGGACAGTTAGCCATTGTATAACCATGATGCATGCACTGCATCAGGACATGGACTTTTTCTATGAATAGATGGCCTACCCTTTTAGCTGTTCATTGAGACTGGTAACAAGTAGCTGGTGTTTCTCTGCATCTCTGCTCTGTTGACTTCGAAGGTTGGCAAGCTGGCCTTGGAGTCTCTCAGACTCAGTCTGCAGTGGTAAAAAAAGGAAGACCAATATGAGCAGTTCAATCAAAGCAACCACCAGCAACAATCAAAGACGCAAACAAATAATTCTTGGTCACATAGAATTGATGGTATATCGTCTAAAAGTTTAAATAATAATCCTAACATACTAGTATAATAAAAACTGTATTCCAATATCTTGTATACATATAGCACACCCGGTGGATTTGTGGTAACACTTTGCAGGACATAAGCAATGTGTTTGATGTAAGATTAAAGAAGCACACCAAACCATTAGCCTTCACCGCCAGAGGTGCTCTCTAGCGCACACAAAGACACACACACACCTGAGAGAGCCAACATTGCGGTACATCTTCATCTACATCAAACGTCACCTGTGTTAGAAGGGTTTGTTACAAAGTCCTAGACCTCAAGGGGGACACATGCAAACTCACACAATACAAACTTTGCAATGGAAAGGAAACATGATGAAATCAACAGGCATAGCTCTATTCGTAACATTGAGAATGGCAATCGCCAACATTGGCGTTAAATTCGGCGGGGGTGACGAAATAAGCGAAAACCACTGTCTACCTGTAGCGACTCAATGCGGGCCTGTAGCTGCAGGCGATCCTCCAGATCCTGACAGTGCTCCTCCAGTCCCAGGATCTGCTCCTGGAGCTGGTTTCTCTCCAGCTCCAGCTCCGCCACGACCGACCGCAAACCACCTACACCACAGAGTAAAGCATGGCATACAGAACTGTAAGAGGAGCAGGAACAAACACGAATGCATAGACGGCAGTGTACAGGATGCATAGAGTCATTGATAAATATCAATGTGATGGTGATGCAACAGGAGAATGAACAAGGTGAAGAGCATGAGAAAGACACACATCTTAGGAAAGATATCCATTGAGTTAAGGTCAAAAGAATGAATAAACTACAATTCCAATTCCAAGCTTGGAAGAAAAGAGCAACCAAAAAACATCAAAAGGCCTGTCAGGATGGACACTGCCCGCTTTTTAACTCTTTAACTCACTACTACCATCGTATATTAAAAGGGCCACCACCTTTTGCTTTGTGTTTTTTGATTGCCTATTCCTGAGCTCACCGCAGAAAAAGAGCAATAGGACATCAAGAGAGAATGGGAGGAAAATGTTAGGGCATGCAAAACGATTATGAACACAAAGACAACAAACACTTACCACACATGGGGTGTATCTTTGCACGTACATTTGCATGATCTAACAAGAATTCAGAGCATTTTAAATGGACCACGGCTGATAAAACCATATCCTAGCCAGCTCAAGCAACATGCACATGGTCAAAAAAAATATTCCAAACGGGATTCAAATGTTAAATTATAGGTTTAAAACTGAAATGGTTCGTGGTTGGTTTTAAGGGATATAATTGAGGCATACAAGGTTTCTTATTGCACTAGGTGGAGTCTTTGTTTCGCTTGCTCTGTTAATCTCGGAACCACTGTTAACAGTCCACATAAGACCAAAAGCAAACACAACAAAGCAGAGGTATCCATTTTTGAAGAAACCCAAAGATGTTACATTCCAACAGAAATACAATGGGGTTACGTTACCAAACAGAACCCAATGGACAACAATCCCACACGCATGACGGAGAGTAATGGTGACCAATGTAACAAATACCCCCCGCCATCTTGAAAAGGGGTTAAAAGTCAACCAAACAGCAACATAAAAGGTTTTCCAGAATAGTGAGTAGATGACCGTGTGCATGCTTGTGTAAACTGTCTAGTGGCTCTCACACCTGGGTCAGGAGAACTGTACTCGGGCCACCAACCTCCCATGTTCTCCCCTTCCATCGCGTCCGCGCTCTCTGGGGCCACGCGGGACTGCTGGAAGTGCTGCTGTCCGTCAAATTCAAAGTCCTCCTGTGAGGGAGGTTCGGCCTGGTTTTTACTCAGCCAAGCCGGAGCACGGGGACGTGACAAACAGCCCCTTGCAATGGACTCGCAAACACAAGAAGCCACATTCTTCCCATCGCGTTCATTTCAACTCC
>OMNS01046857.1:1781-12262 GCA_900303225.1 Laemonema laureysi | reverse complement strand
GAAATACAAAGTATTACGTGAACAGATGCAGATACGTCAAGGTCACCTTAGAACTCATTCGATGCATGCAGGCGTGTGCACGTACTCACACACACACACACACACACACACACACACACACACACACACAAAGACAAGCACACACACACACAAAGACAAGCACACACATCATTTTTACATATGCACTCACTCTAACTTTTACTTGCGTGCGTGCGTGCACACACACACACACACACACACACACACATACACACACACGCACACACACACATACACACATACACACATACACACACATACACACACATACACACACACACACACACACACCCACCCTGTGTCCAGATGGGACAACCCAAGGGCATTGTGGGAAACTGTTCCATGTGATGATGACTGATGCAACAGAAGGTCCAGAGGACGCTTCCCTCTCTACTCCATATTTATTCATCTACGTATGTGTATGCTAAGATGGCAGTTAACCTGCCCTCGGCCTCACGCCCACACGGAGCCAGTGTCACTGATCCAAAATGGTGACCCTGGACAGCTGGGCGGCTGGCCTGTCCTCCGACAGCAGGGTGGAGCTGACATGTTGGAGGACGGGATAGCAAGGTGAGGGGAGGAGAGGTGTGTGTGTGTGTGTGTGTGTGTGTGCGTGCGGTCACATGTTCATGTTAATTGTGCATAATAGCAGTTTGGTATTTTGCGTATATTGGTTGGTTGACATGTTTAGTGTGAAGTAGAGGTTAATCGAATCCAAAGTAACTCTTACTGTGATTTCAGATGCAGGTCATTCATGGAGCAGGTGGACTGCCTACAGGTATAACTCTATGGACTATGGGGGAATCGAACCCAGTACCTTTTTGCCTGGGAGTCAAATATAACCACCAGGTGTTGTTATATTTTGACCTGCTCCATGCTAGATGCCCATGGTCCCTCCTTTCGGACACGAAGTTTAGATACCTTTCTCTGCATTGTAACCCAACCTGAATGTGTTTTTTGGGTTTTTTTTGTGTTGTTGTTTTTTTTGTATTGATTTCTTCTGACCTCTTGGCCAGGTCACCCTCAAGACAGTGAGTCTCGGTGGGTTTTCTCCTGGATAGGAGAAGACACAAAGAAGATACACAAGTTAAATGAAACAACAGACAGGTGCGCGCCCGATATTGACAGACAGATGGACGACCAAAACTAGTCGAGTCCTTTAATAGTTTAACGCGAGAGCTGAGTGCTAAAGTACAAGACTCAACTGTGAAGCGGTAGTATGTATATTTCATATTTCCTTTCAAATCGTAGAACATCATGACCCATGGCTTCCTGATCTTTCCTTGGCTCATTATTTCATATTCTAAATAATATGTTAATTTCCGGTTGGGCCAGTGAAGAGCTCCATTTTTACATTGTTGTTAAGATGCGTGCCTGTGGAAGGTTTCAATCTTTTCTCTCGTTCGGCTTTTTAAAAATAGACACACACACACACACACACCATTAAGTTATAAGTAGGCAATATAACAAGCTATTGCGTCATTGCTTGGTGTATCGGGCGGCTGCTAAAAAGCAAGTGAAACACTGGGACTTGTGTTGGGATACCTGAGGTGTGCAGACAGATCACCGTCCTCAAAAATAGGCATCTGACACTCATTACGTGAATATGCGCCACTCAAACAAACACACGCACGCACGCACGCTCGCGCGCGCCGTGACAACTGACAGACTCGGGATGCGCAACGCAGCGTGTACGTTAATTAATTAATTCAGATTCCTTTGTGTGAATCACTAGCCTACATTATCACATCGCCAGCTAAAAGCAACGTGGAACTACAGACAACTGTCAGAGAGCGACTTACAGAGAGAGGAGCTTGTATAAACGCTGCTTTTAAATATTTCACTGTCGCTTCGGAGCAGCAGGCGTCCTTCTCTCATATATGCGTGAGGGTCTCACAAGGCTTTGGTTGTAACACACACACACACGCACACACATTTTCCACCTCTAATGTCACACACATGTTGACATGACATGACTTGGCTGTGGAGGGGGTAGGGTGACCTTGCCATATGGCTACTATATGTTTATACAGAATCTGTGTTTTGATTCTGCTTTGATGAAATAGTTGTTTTGTGTCATAGATGTGACGTCATGACATCCAGTTGCGCCACCAGACCAACGTACAGCAACCCGGGACTTGAGAGAACACAAATAAAAGGACACATGGAAACACTAACACGATTAGACTATCGGGACATAAATATACATGTATATACATACATAGGCCTAGTGGAGGAAATGTGTTTTGTTACGAAACAACATGAACGATATGTCAATCCCACAGATGTGTATAGCTTACTTACTTTATTTAGTGATGCAATCTGACAAAAGCCATAGCTATTTTCATAATTTACATTGAGACTCGTCTCATTAGTAACAGCCTCGTTGACTCAGACTGTAGGCCTAGGCCTTCACGTCAATCGGAAAAGTTTGGGGGACACATGTTGTGCTCAATAGTCCGCCGAGAGCTATGGTTAAATTAAGGAGTCGCCGTTAAATGACTAACGTAATTTGTGACTTTTTAGCCTCCTCGATCTCAAGAGAAAGAGCGACAGCGCCCTCTGCTGGATCGCACATGTAGTAGTATACACACTACGAAGCAATGCCCACACTTCGAAGCAAACAATATATGTATTCTGAGTGGCAACTGGTGTGTGCATTGACTCCAACCTCCAGGTGGCCATGTACATCCTGGCTCCCACGTAAATACTAACGCTAACCACAAAATATCTTTCTTAGGAGGCACGCGACAACGGAGGATGACACTGGTGGAACGTTGGTCGAATCGAGGCATATGTTATCTAAACAGAAGCTGAAGCAGCCCCTGAACTGGCTTGGCTACGCACAGCTGGACCAGCAACAGCTCCTGACCCTCACTCTCCAGGTAGGTCCTGCTCATACAAACCCAAATAGATTTTGTGTGTCAGTAACAAAAGAAAAAACGGGGGGGAAAACTCAAAAATCACTTAATTCACCTCCACGGTAGCCAGAGAAGGAGCGACAGCGCCCTCTACTGGATATTGCTTTGCAGCCAGGGTCACAGTACATATAAATACGTTGGGGATGCCCTGCTGAGTGTGAAGTTTCACTCTTGGCACCGCGCGTGCACGCAGGTGTTCAGTGTGTTATTTGGAAAAGAAAATCATGGTGGCGGCCATGATTTCATGTACGATTGGGTCAGCATATTAAAGTTGTTTGAAGCATTCATCGTCGTTGATCGTTGTTGAATTAATATTGGTTAATTAAAAGGTTCCACCCCTTTTCGACGAGAAGTCGTATGAAAGCTGGAAGAATGGAGTGGAAATGTGGGAGCTCGTTAAAGACAAACTCCATGTAACGATAGTACAGCAATTTGTCCAGTACATCCCAGAAATATGAGCAACAATGCACTTAAAAGAGACGCCTTGCGATCAATATCTTAATGTTTTTAATACATTACAAAAGAATAACTTAAATGTCCTAAATATATGCATATAAACAATTTTTCATACATTTTATGAAACGTACAACAAAACAATGTCAAAAAACATACTTGACATACGCTTACCTAAATGGCTTATAGAATATATTGTCTGTAAATCTGTTAAAATGTCTCCTACGTGGCAGCCAGGAACTGGAATTGCATAAACATAAAGCAGAAGGTAATGTTACAGTACAGGATTAAAAAACAGTTGGATTTGTGCCGTTTCAGCATTTCAGTATTTCAGTAGTGACTGGTTAGCAAAGCTTGTCTGTTAATTCGTTTGTTTAAAAAAGGCTGTTTGTGTTTTAATCTGCCAAACTACAAACACAGGAACACAGGAACTCGATGCTGTAGCCCATGTGTTCACTTTCTCCATTTTATCTTAAAAGCTAATTCATAATTAATTGTTTTCTTTACACTTTAATTACTTTCTCAAAGATGAGTTGCGATAATACTAATACAATTTATCTCCTTGCTAAATCCTTGCGATTTTTTGCTTGAATTCTTTGAATGAAAAACTACCTTGATCTCATATCTGTGCTTTTTTACACTTTGTGCTTGAGCTGTTATGGTGGTGACAGCTGATGTGGTGAAGGCCTAAATAACTATATAGCATATATAATCCAATAGCATGGATTACCATGATGAAGGGGGGTCAGGATAGTCTACTGGTTAGGGTGTAAGGTTGGTTGAGATGACACGATTATCGAGTTCAATCTACGACCAGACTTTACATGTACATATTAATATTATGACAATTCCATGGAGAACATTGTGCCTTGATTTCCTAGCTAGCAAAATCCATACGCAGTAACATAACATTCTGTGGCCACTGTGCGATATATCATACATAACACAAATTATACAGGAACAAAGGTCAGGAGGAGGGTAAAAATATATTTGCCAAAGGCAAGCATACCGAAAAATGAACAAAAATAACATAAAAATTAACATATATATTGGAAATCCACTTCCACCCACCTCTTAGCGGTCCTTTCAATTTGCATACATGTCTAAAGCAGTAAACAATGAACGCATTTAAGCATTTTTTGTTTTTTTTACCAACCGGTTTAAATGGTAAATAACACACAGGACCAATCCACTACCAAAAAGGACGTGGACGAATGGTTGAGTTTGAATGATCAGTCCGGTCATATATGGCTTGTGATAAAGATGAGACTAACGCTGCAGATCACTGGCTTACAACTGCCGTCGTACAACCAGCGAGTACTACGCTAACTCTGTGGTCCTTTTTCACTGTTAAGACAAAGACAGAGACGCTGTTAAGACAAAGACTCAATTCTGAAGCTGGTATTGATCGGCTGACATCCAACACATTTTGAATGCATTTACCCGATAAAAGAGTGGTTCATTGAAAAATAATACTAAATGAATTACACACAACGACAATTACAAATAAATACAGATCCTGAATTCCAGTTGGCGACTACAATGCGAGTGACCTGGAGAAACACCCTTTTAAAAAGACCGGGTGCGCTGGATTTAGTTGTTGCGGCCCCCGTTGATCACGTTGCCCCCGGGAGGGGCTATATGGATGGAGTCCAGGATTGGCCGGAGGATCTGACCAAACGGCCTACAGAGAGAGGGAGAGAGACATACACATACATACACAGAGAGAGAAAGAGAGAGAGAGAGACAGACAGACAGACATACACATACATACAGAGACAGAGAGATACAGAGAGAGAGACACACACACACACACAGAGAGAGAGAGACAGAGCTATGTCACGTTAAATTGTCCATGTTTGCTCACCCCATCTTAGCCTTTAAGCCTGACAGAGACAAGGGACACAGGAATGCACAGCCCCATTTAAACAACATTGCATAACGATGAATAATTGACGATATTATCACTGATATTGCGTTAAATCATTGTCACCAGCACCAGTTCGTCTGTACATAATCTTCTTAACATGGTCTTCTTCTTAGCAAGAACATGCGTCGGCGCGGGACTCACGTGGAGAGGACCTCGGAGGGGAGGTCGGTGATGTAGGCCGGGATGGAGTTGCCGGTGAGGAACTGGGCCACCTCGTTGGTGAACGTGTTGCAGTTGTGCTCAAACAGCCGGTACCGGTCGCCTCTGTGGCCCCCGAGCACAAAGTGGCAGAGTTTTAGTCGGGCGTGTTCTATTTAGTTTTGTCTTTGTACTTGTTTTGCGACCAAAACAGAACCAACAAAAACACAAGACAGTGATTGAGTGCCTACGTTGTTCGCGACAAAGCTATGCTACACAACAAAAACAAAGCGATGGCTACATTGCTATATAAAGCTATTTTAGAGGGTTAGCCATTAACAGTTGGCTACGTTGTTTGCAACAAAGCTTTGTGGTCTACAGAGTGTATGGGGCGTATGTTTTTATTAAATAAACATACAACACATTTGTAATTCATACATTTGGTATTCGGAAATATGGTAAATGTATGTGGAGTCAAGCATAGGATTACGCTCTTTCAGTCTTTAGATCCTCATTTGATCACTGGATTTAATGCTGGATTTGAGGGTCAAAAGGTCTATTTTACAGACATGTGTGATGAGTGTGTGCTCTAGAGAGAGGTAGAGAGAGAGTGAGAGAGAGAGAGAGAGAGAGAGAGGTAGACCTGTATGTGCTCTCTCCTAGGGACGAGAGGTAGTCCATGAAGATCTCCTCTGACACCTCCGTCTCCCCAAGTTCCACCACTGTATCTGGAGGCCCCAGCATTGTACCGCCCTGACACACACACACACACACACACACACACACACACACACACACACACACACACACACATACAGTCACATTTTATTCAAACACTGACCATTTGAATACTGCATTGGAACATTGTTTGTCATTGTTATTGTAGGCCTACATTATTACACCAAGCAACCATGTGACACATTTTGTACATTATTCAGAACCAATTGACATTAATACAAAAAATGTACTACTGAGAAAGTAGGCTATTCAACTTTCTGTGTGTTTAGCAGTGTATTAAATACTGATAGAATTGCCCACCACTTTAAACTATGAGAAAGTCTTACCGGTGAACAGCTCGAGATGCCCACTCCTCCGAAGAAGAACTCGTCTCCATAAACTACTATAGCTGTGTGCCTGCAAACACAACACAATTGTACGCTGGGCTTTTGTAATAAAGCTTTATTCGGCAGCACATTTGAACGCGCATTGGTACCCAGTGATTGTACGCTGTTGAATCTGGGTTAGGAATTACTTTGATATTCAAATAGATATAGGACTACATATTAACATGTTTTCATGGCTTCGAATACATACCAAATGCCGTCAAGTTGTTTCCCTGTAAAGATAAAGAATCGCGTTATTAGCCCTTGTTTTCTTAATGGCATCCGTTCAAGTCTTATTCAGTCTTACCACGGCAACCTCCTCAAATACATAGACAGTTTGCAAAACCATATGGTCTGCACACACCCTATCGGAGCGCCACTAGCATCACCATCATCACCATCATAAACATCCTTCATCCTCGTCCTATAATGTCTCGAAGGCCAGGCATATAGGGTCTAAATGTGTCACTTACCGAGCATGATAGGGCTGAGATTGCGTGCCATTCCTCTTGACAAGTCGTAAATGTACAACTGTACACTGTATCTCGTAGCATTTTTGTCCATAGTGGAATTGGTGTAATGTTTTTTTCCTTTCAGCTGGGAAGCGAACAATTGTTACCGAAACAGCTGATGCTCCTGCAGCTGCAGCTTGTCACCGGCTTCCGCGAAATGTCCAAAACCAAAAACCCTGGTCACGACAGCCAGCAATGATAATTGTTCAACACTTATTCAGTAATGAGTGGACATTTATCTTTCGATTGGGCCATTCAAATCCTAGTTATACCTATCACTTCGGTATGAGGGCCTTTCAATGGCTAAGCAGCGGTATTACTTCTATTAGACAGAAACAGCTACATTACACAACAACGTTGGCGCCCTCCAGTGGAAATTACGGTGAAAGAAGCGATCTCATTGGATGCAAATTGTTGAGTACCTGTTTTAACCTTTGGTTTTAACGACACGTTGAATTAGCCTTGTATTGAGTGGTTTAATGGTGTTAGTAATTACTTGACATTATGCTTTTATTATATTATATGCGATAAAGCAGCCACTGCACACAGCAGACGGTTTTTGTGCGTTTATTTACTATCTATACTAGCCAGTATAGATACATTTCTTTCTGTTATTCATAGTAGTACCTCATTCACGTTATACTATTATTTGGCACCCACCCAAATGTAGTCCAGCGGAACTAAAGAAAGTAGGATAATTAGAGGGGGAAATTGACACACAGTCTAGGTAGGATATGGATAGAATCCAACATACGAAACATTTTGGAAATATTTTCTTGAGCTTTCTAATGGTTTATTCTACAGGCTAATTTAATAAGGTTTGAGGGGTACGAACTTAAATTCTGACTCCAGACCAGTGTGTGGCGGTGATGCCACACATCCGCTATAAATAAGAAGAATAAGAAAAATATTTAATTCATTTGTATTATTATTATTTTATAACGCAAGATATGCAAACGCTAAATATGCAAACCAAACCAGTACATAAGAAAAAAAGAAATGAGAAAGGGCAATTATTAAATGAAATAAATACAAACAAAAAAGAAATGCAAACAATACAAAACGCAAGGATATAAGCATTGCTCATACAGACCTTGGAAAAAATATTACAGACATTGTTTGTTGTTATTGTTAGGATAAAGTGTACGAAACCACATGAATATTATGTAGTATCCTATATATTACTGTATAATAAGGAGGTGCTTATTGTAGCCTACATGCATAGGAACGGACACTGTCATTTATTGTATAAAATAATTTATAGTCAGTTAACGCATGTGTAGTCTAACAAATCAGACTTTTGGCATTGAATAAATCCGTTTTAAAATTGTCAAAAAATAAAACAACTTCTGGGTTCCGATCACTACCGCAGGCGCAGTGTTGGGTGTTTGACGTCAGCCCATCCCACCAGCGGCAGACCAAAATAGACCTGAGAGACAGTACGACACAGACAAGCTAACCTACACACCAGAAATGGCTGCTACCGGAGTTCTCCCCTTCATAAGGGGAGTGGACCTCAGTGGAAACGACTTCAAAGTAAGCAGCCAGTGCTCGATTTAATATAGATAACAACGACTATATTGAATGTGTTGGCTTAGTAGCCAAGTCTGCCAAGTAGCGCAGTGTACCGACGCTAGCCCATGCTAAGAGTTTAGCTCACTAGCTTTGGGCGTTAGCCAGTTGTCATACATGACATGGCCAAACTGGACTGGGTCTCATGTTGACGTAATAGTCGTGGGGTTGAACGTTAGATTTGGGGTTTTAAAAGTTGCCTAACATTTGACAAAGTTTCTCCATTGGGTACAACAGTTTTGACATATGTGGACAAAGCTTTCCTTGGCTGACACTCACAACAAGTTCCATCGCCAGATTGTTTATGTCGATGGCTGAGATAATATGAGACCTTTGCCAGACACCTAGCCTTGTTCCATTCATTATCGGACCATCGCGTTATTACGGCTGTTTATGGGAAACCGGTTGGCTAGTATGTATCATAACCTACTTTAGGCTACTTTTGGCACCCAGCCTGGGTGATAAGGAAAGCAGGTCGCCTGGCAGTAGTGACAGCTGGCATGGACTAGGAGGAATTCAGCCGACAGAATAGCACGAAGTTCTCCCTTATGTAGTAGCTAGTTACTAACAACCAAGGGAGCTGGCTCTTATTTATTTATTCTAATATTTTAATTTAAAAGTAACTCCTTTCTTTCTTCCTTCCTACCTACAGGGTGGTTATTTCCCAGAACATGTCAAGTCTATGAGCAGCCTGCGATGGCTGAAGCTGAACCGCACCGGACTGTGCTATCTCCCGGAGGAGCTGGCCTCTCTGCAGAAGCTGGTGAGTGGGTTAATACAGCCGTTAGCCAGGTACCAGCAGTAGCATCTCTTTCTCCACACCAGCGGACCTGTATTCACAGCAGTAGATGTGGCTAGTTGTAGTACTGTGTAATGTGTCTTTGATTCATTTTGTTTACCCTTGGTGGAAGGAATGTTATGCGTCCTGGTATGTTAACATAAAGTCCTCCTACACATGCTGGTGGTGATACAGTAGGGAATTAAGAAATAGAGCTGATATATCTGTCTCTCTGGCCCTCTCCCGGTCTCTTCTCTATGTCTCTCTCACACTCACTCTCTCGCTGCTGTTATTAAACAGTCTCGTTTGGTGCAATGTATGGTGACTGTAACAGAACAAGTTATGGCAAACACATGGGGACTAGTTTTAAGTAAACGAGTAATGAGTATTTCAGGGTCTGTGATGTTGAACCTGTGACCCCAGAATGACTATCTATTGGTGTGTTAGAAAGTCTTGGGATCTTCTTCTCGGAGGTGAATATTGGCTGATAAATTGTATGAAGCTTGTTTGTCAGTGTAGACCGTAACACTATATTTAGTAACATTACAGTACTGCTAATGCTGCTCAGACATATTTAGCCGTTCGTCTGTACCAATTTATAACAATAGGAAATTAACATTCACTTGATTCAGGGTCTTGTTGAAGGTTTCACACATTCCTGTTATTATCAGCACAACACACACACACACACACACACACACACAATGCAATGATTAATCCTGTACTTTACTAACAGTAAATGCCTTGTTAGCTTTATCTAAGATATGTGTTTACTTACTTGATTTAGTCAATGGTACATTGAGTGCTTACTTAATTCTCCTCACCTTGAAAAGGGTAACGCGTCATAAAGGCCGGTGTGTCCACAGTCACACCATGCCGGCTAAATGTAGAAGCGCTGTTTTTGTGTCAGCAAGTGTTTTCAAAAAGCTTTCCGTCCACACTAAAATAGTCAGTTTCCTCCCCCCCCCCCCCCCGCTCTCTTTTTTTTTTTTTTTTTCTTTCCCTCTCCCCCCCCCTCCCCCCACCCACACACAC
>OMNS01046182.1:2162-14098 GCA_900303225.1 Laemonema laureysi | reverse complement strand
CTAACGTGGCTACACACAGGGCTACAGGGGGGCCAAGGCCTATTTTAAAGTGGTGGTTTATGGGCTACAACTCAACAAGGAAATATCTACCCTGTGGTTCCGCTGTGCTTCTTTTGGATACTGGAGAACTAACTGGGTTCCACATCCACCCTGAGTATTGATAGCCACAGCAGGGCAGACATGTGAGACTGTGAGAGTTTGATACAAACACTTAACCTGGCGCTGTAAAAACAAAAAATGACAAACACACAAATGTTTCTGGTTGTTTGTGCTTCCAAATGTCTATATTTTCTTCCATCATGAAATTGTGCGATATTGACGTGTTATATGATAAATGTAACTTTAATAAACGTATCATTGATGAATTATATGATTTAAAATGACTTGATTCAACTTTCTCAACACAATATCCATATCAAAATGTCCATACCATTATAATGACGTTTTACCTCACTGCCCGATAAGATGGACATTTAAAAAAAAGTAACTTAATTAATTATAGGCTTACTACATGTAAACTGAGAAAATAGGACAGAAGGAGAGAGTGAAAAGACAGACACAGAAGGGGGTATAGCGGTGGAAAAGACGAAAGAAGGGGTGTGAGGAGGAAGAAAAGGGGGAGGGAAGGGAGGACTGAGGGGAGAACGTCTGGTAAGCTAACTCCTTCACTCACTCACTCCTTCTCAGTGGTGTCCAGGACTGCTAAACTTTTCTGTCTGCCAGGTAGGTCTCAACCCAGCTCCTTCTTTGCCAAGCCAAAGGTTTATTTTATTCAGATTTTACCAAAAAATAGGCTTACATATATTTTAAATATCACGTTTAATTATCAATTTGTCATGTTTTTGTTTTTGCTTGATTGCTTTTGTCACTTAGGCCTACTGTATTAACTTTAAGTGAAACCACAGCATTTGAATGAATTAATCATGAATAATTAATGCATGTTTAATAGCTCATTCTTTTTTGGAATTATTATTTTTTACTGGAAATATGCTTAAAATGAAGGGGGAAAAATACAGTGACGAAATGTAATCCTAAATGTCTCAACGGCCCGATGGCTGTCGACATGAGCGCCTGAGAACACCTCAGCCGTGATGTTTGACTGCTAACCTTTTGTAAACCTTTCTGTCTGAGTATTGCTCTGTGACACCCTTAGGGATGTTAAGGTATTTGCGTAATTGCACGTTTAATTTCTGAAGCTGTAAGCTGCCAATGTAACAATGATTACATGTCTACGTTTCTTACGAATAAAATAGGCCTATCCTCACATTGGGGCTTGGCTTCAATTGAATCATTTACACGCGGTAGCCTGTAGTTGTTCCTGAAAATGTTAGGAATCCAAGGTATTTGATGGACAATTATGGAACCCCAGGCTACTGAAGTTACATTCTATAAAACCTCCTTGGGATGTGGAGGACTTGAAAGATATAAGTGTGAAAATAAGTGTGATATTGCCGTTTGGTAACCTCAAGATGATCTACCTGTCCTGTTTTGTCCAGATGGTGTCACCGTTGGGCTGCTATTAACGCGGCTATTATCATAACGCCAATATTGCAGATTGCTTGCTTTAAATACCAGCCACACAGACCACGTTAAACGTTATACTGGTCAAAACAAAAGAGTATATACTACCACATATAGGCTATCTTATTTAAGTAGGCACTAGTCTGGAATATGTTAAGATGTATGGGACAGCGAAAGTCAATGTAACTTTCCATGTGGCCGCATAACCGACTAAATTAAGTTGTATAAGTAAAGCCTGTAATTATGCTCCTACCCTTTAGGTTGGGCTCTCCTGTTAGATACGATGATACGCATCGTAGCCATCTGCTTGAGTGCGGTCCTCGCGCTCTCCCACTGCCAACCGGGACAAGCGCAGCGGCAAACTTCACAGCGCAGGTCAGCTCGCGCACCGGCCGCCAAAGTGCGTCTGGCGGGGAATTACGCGCGAGAAGTGAACGAGGGACGAGTGGAGGTGCTGCATAACAACACGTGGGGGACGGTGTGCGATGACGAGGTGGACATCAAGCTCGCCAACGTGGTGTGCCGCGAGCTGGGCTTCCAGAATGGTATCACGTGGGCACACAGCGCCAAGTACGGCCAAGGAGAAGGTGAGAGTCCCTCACAGTGCAGCTCAATCACGAGGACTATAGGCTGATTTCAATTAAACATAATTAATTAACCCATCTAACAGCATGTCTAACAGCATGTTCTAAATCGTGTTAACAATCAACTGCTCATTTCTCTCCATATAATGTAATGTCACATTCATTTTACTAATGTAATGCATGTATTAACCCCAGGGGAAATAAGTCACAATTGCAAATCAAGGTAGAGAGGAGTTTGCGCAGTCAGTACATGCAGGTATCCAGACCAGCCCAGTGGTGTCTTCATGCGGCCTCTTCTCAAACATGAGAGTATCCCGTACGCACACTTGCTCAGCAACACCCCAAGAGCATGGCTTCATAAAAGACCACCAATTGAGGCATCCAAAATAACTGCAGTGTTTCAACCACCATAAAGCTACAAACTTGTACGCACGGGCCAAAAAAGGGCATTTGTTTTAAGAATAATGACCACTTGCTCACCAAGGTTTTGCAACACTTTCTGTGGTTTATGTGTGTCCTTTATTGCCGCCTTTAAATCCAAATTAAAGAGAGGCTCGGCAGGAATCACGTAGCAGCGGCACCCTTCGCTGGGAGGCCGTTGTGAAATACAGAGTGTTTAGTAAATCTATTTACAAAACAACACCGCTGAGATGCAGTCCTTCATCAGTGCGCCTGTAAAAGCCAAGTGCTAGGTGTGCATAAGGGCTCCTATACACACGCCTAGCCCTGTATGCACCGTTCCCACCAGGGGACTGGTCTCCGGACGGAGACCCTCGCCTATTATCTGAAATCACCTTAACTCACTTCAATAAAAAATAAAATCTGTAACAAGCAACTAAATAATCAAGTCACTGTGCTTCCCCTCAGGCCCTATATGGATGGACAACGTCCTTTGTGAGGGGTCGGAGGCGTCCCTGAGGGACTGTAAGCACAACGGCTGGGGGGTGAACGACTGCAAACACACTGAGGACTTGGGGGTGGTCTGCACCCCGGAGCGCAGGCTGGACCAGACGGCCCCCAGAGTCAACTCCATCGCCCTGAGGCCAAACGTCAGCCCCTCACCCCACTGGCAGAACATCCTGGCTAGCCGCAGGAGCCCAAACCAGGGCTACTACGGCAACGGACACCCCCAGGAGATCCCCAGGTTCCAGAGGCCGCCCCACTACTACCAGGTGCGGCTCTTTGGCGCGTGGCTTTTGTTTCGGTTTCATGAGGTATTGTGGTCATGTGATTGCTTAACTCTCGTTCTCATTAGCCCCCTTCCTCTCCTTTCAGCGTCAAACTAGGGTTCAGATCGAGGAGGTTCGTCTGCGACCCATCCTCATGGCCACCAAGAAGAAGACCCTGATTACGGAGGGTGTGGTGGAAGTGAGGCATGCTGGGAGATGGAGGCAAGTGTGTGACCTGGGCTGGAGTCTCAACAGCAGCAGAGTGGTGTGTGGGATGTTAGGCTTCCCAGCAGCAACCCAGCACAACACAAAAACCTACAAGTAAGTAGAACCTTTTGACCGTCAAACTGAACTGCAGGTCTTTGGTTACAATCTAAAGGGATCTAATGCTACTTCATTGGCATTGTTTGTTTGCTACGGATGATGTTTATGTAGTTCAAATTTGGCCTGTTTCACTTTGACTATAGCTGCAGCATCACCATGCCATCGTCACTTACTTATGTATAAGATCTTCATGTTGGAGCACAAAGATATTTGTCAGCAAGAATACATTACATTTACAATACGCAACAACAATACATTTGAAATATGGATGGAAAAACTGTTGTTTAAACTCTAGCTAACTGTCCAAAATCTTTTAACTTTCATTTTCACTCTTTATCTCACTGGTTCACCCTTTCAGAGAGTGAAAGTTGTTTGTTGTTTGTGTTTTTTTTACGCCAATTTCGATCACCTTTTTTTTTATCTGTGTATTTTTTAATGCTACCGTCAGCCCTAACCCCGGGACAAACAGCTCCCCTTTGCCAGCGAGGAGGTGTAGTATCAGCCGTGATTGGTATTTAACTGTCCCATCGATACTGAAGTGTGGAGCAGAGACAGCTATCAGTGGAATGGGCCTCCACTTGGGACGACCAGTTTTATTGGCAAGGCACTCTCTGTGGGTTTACTTCCACCATTTTATCTCAATACAAGACATAATGCTATGGGTGTCTCCCTCTGCCCCGTAGACATGTAACTGCACTTCCTATGCTCCCTTTCGGACACTGAAAGGCTTCAAATAGATGGTGGTTTTTGGGGAAGGTTCGGCTCTCAACCGCAGAAGGACCACACATTAACACACAAAGAGTCATTCCTCTGCCATTATGAGAACGAATTTGTCTCTTGTCAAGAGTGGGGCTGGTGCACCCAGCTGGCTTGTGTTTCTAGACGGATACCAGTGTGTCGTGATTCAGGGTCAAGGAACTCTTTCATTCACTTGGCTACGTGCAGCACGGGCCTGCGTCTGAGTCAAGCTAGCACTAGACCACAACATCTGCTCTGCTGCCGAGGTGCCAGATTTGTTTCTGCCGCGCGGCGGCTACTGTTTGAGGGTAATTCATTTCTTTTTATACACATTTCAAACTGGTTTATAGACTTTACAAACTGCCCCATATCAGAGGTATAGGACTCACTCCACTTGGAAGTATTTTAGCATTGCCCTTGAATTGACCTATCTCGACTGAACTACGCTGTTCCTTGTAAATGGAGTCAGTGAAGCCATAAATGACCTCCTATTGTTTACCAGGTACCATCACCTTAATGGGATAAACCTCATCAAGGATGCTCTTCAGCATAACATTGTGGTGCGGATCTACATTTTTATTAGCGCTACAGACCTCCACAACATTTCTGGTGTGTCGCGCCGGTTGTCCTTGTTGTTCAGTTCAGCTGATGCAAATAAAGTGGAGATGAAGACTAATTGGTGACTTAGCAACTGGTCGTACGCGTATAGCTCAGACTTTGTGGTGGAAACATACAGCAGTAGCAGACTTGGCTTCTCCAGAGTGACGCTTTCACTGTAGATGTAAGATGCAGTTTTCACTTTCAAACCCTTGAAATGTAAGCAGCATAGTCCAGCAGTTAGGGTCGAAAGGTTCTGGGTTTGAACCCCTATGTTTCAAGTATACCCTGTAAATATCCTTGAGCAAGATGCCCAAACCTGCTCATGAATGAATCCATGTATGTAAAGCATTTTGCTGTAAGCCACTTTGGATAAAAGCATCACAAAATTGAGGGAAGATTGTTGAAAGAAAATGCTCAGGCTTGTGTACCACAAGCTAGCCAAATGGTTCTTGTTTCACCTCCCCCCTCTTCCCCAGTGCTGTACGTTTCCCCGGTCCATTCTTAGAAAGCCCAGACCGTGTCATGTCTCCCGGCCTCCTGTGTCTCTTGGACGAAACTCTAAAGATGCTGTAATTACTGGTTGGGCAGGACGATGGCACTTCAGGGTTTATGCGGAGAGGGGAGAAAAAACATCCCCAATTATAGCCGTGTGAGAGAGAGAGTTACAGAGAGAGTTACAGACAGACACAGATAAAGAGAGGGAGGAGAGAGAGAGTTGGGAGAGAATTAGAGTCAGACACAAAGATAAAGAGAGAGAGAGAGAGAGAGAGAGAGAGAGAGAGAGGGTGGAGAACCAGAGCTGTGCTCAGACAACTCGCTACAGTAAAATATTTCCCAATTACAGCTGCAGCATGGAGTGGGCTGCTGTGTCAGCAGGATGTCTGTCTTTTCCTGTCACCGTGGTGATTTGAGAGTCTCAGCCACTGTTTTTTGTTTAATTATGTCTTTGATTAATTCTCCTTAATATGGAATGTATCATTTTTCACTTAAGTGGTGACATTTTTTGGGGCCGTGTTGGTCTGGTGGGTGTCTCAAGTCCTTGTGATCTCCTTCAATGGTCTTCTTGATAGTTTGGTCTTTCGCTTTTAATTTATGTCCGCATGCCGGTGGCTACTCCTGTGATTTTGAACCGAGACATTATTTCAAGTAGCTTACATTGTTCTGTGTGTGTGAGAATTCAATCCCAGATCTCTGGTGATCTACAACAAGTAGCAGGGGAGGTGACACAATAGTGTAGTGGTTAGGGTAGTCAAAATTTAAATCAGTAACTTATACTGATATTACTTAATATTAAAAACAATATTGTGCTCTGAGCATGTAGGAATATTTATATTCAGAATTACATGAAGCCTTGAAGACTATCGTGGAAGTAAACAGAAGCAAAAAATGATTTCCTCAATTTACAAAAAAAAACTTTAAAAAAAGATTTTATTTGATTTATCTTTCGCTTACTAATACAATTCGTATCGTATGCAGTTTCTTCTCTGGGCTTTGCAGCTGGTGTTGTTGTTTCTTCGCAAAGAAACAGCGTATATCCATTATTTGATCATGTCAATAAAAATCGTCTTTCAATGCAGTGGTGGTGAGCTGAATGGCAAACCTGGGGTCAGTATTAGAGTTATAGAGTACATAAGAGTTATAGAGTACATGGGTTTTAGGCAGTAAAATGGTCTACTGATGTTTCTGCGGTGAAGCGACAAACACGTTGTCATTGTGGGAAGTGTTTGCGCTCGTCTGTTTCTGTTCCCAGTTGTGTGTTTCCACAGAGCCACGAGTTGTTTAACAAGTGCAAACCTATATAGCCTGTCCTAATGCACCACCCACAGGTCCAGTGACTGCGTGAATGTCATATATTTAATTTAAGAGGAGTATTTCTGCCCCAATTATTCATACCACAAGCAGGTAACTGTTCAGGTGGCTTTAAAGGTATTCCTGACTGCCAATATTCCTCAAAGCTAGAGTACATGAAGCTTCTTACCTTCCAGTTGCAAGTCAGAAGTTTTGTCTCAGAAATACTGGAGAAAAAAAACTGGATTCTATGAAAACCACATTGTCCCCCACTTTCAGAGGGAATCCTACTAAATTGGACCTTTTCAAGGACATAATTCTTTTGTCCCGTAAGTTCTCCACTAACATTGGTCTATATTTGTGAATGTATCGTCTCGGTTTTTTATGACTAGACACTTTAAATTACACCCCACAAGCTTTACTCCTGCTGGCAGATTTTCGTCTTGATGAATGCGAGCCAGAGCAGACTTGGCCTTTACTCTTGGCCCGTCCTTGTGTATCTGAAGTCCCTGATGTAAATGTGTGTGTGTGTGTGTGTGTGTACACTATTGGCTGCCTTGGAAGCCTGCTAGCATGGTATTTGTGGGAATACCAAAGGAATACAGGGTTCTCCATTCGGCTAACCTCGTTGGCACATGACTCCGCCTGTTTTAGACATCTCTCTCTCGTGCCTTCGGTTCTCGGACATGCAGGCCAGCGGGGTTTCAAAGTAAAGAGCAGCATGTTTGTTTTCCTGTGCGTGTCTGGGCAAACCCTTATTTTCCAGCAATGCAGTGCATTGGTGCTGTTGAGTGATTTGCTTTATTTGGTAAACTATGGGTAGGTTTAGAGGTTAAAGGCATGTTTTAGACTGCTTTCTGTTTTCTTGTTTGTTTTTATGTTTTCATATGATTTGGACATCCTGTTTTTAAGCACAAAAGTTTGGTAAATTAAAGGGTTATAACTTTGGCTTAGTGAGAAACCTATTAATTCTGTTTTCATTCAAGTTCATTCAAATCTATTTAAGTCATATAACTTAAATGTGTAGACCGGACTACTTCATTGGTCATATACAAGTGCCAAGTTCTACATAATGTTGAAAGTCCTACATAATGATGAAACACAAACTACAGAACCCTGTGCGTATTGCATGTGTATGTATTGTATAAGTGGCCCTGCCCACTCTAAACCTACTCACTGTTGCCCAGCTCAGACATTCCACACCGGAAAACCCTACAGATGGAGAGATATTTCAAGAAACATTGGAACATAATCTTTCTATAATTGTAACTATAGTCACCCACCTACCTTTCGTTACCACATATCGGCCAAATATACAGCTTCCTGTGGCCTCGTTTTACATGAGACCCTTTTATTTTACATGTCACATATTTTTAGTTGGTGACTTGATGTCCAAAACAACCTACTCTCAAAAAAAGTCTCAATGAAATACTTCTTCAGTGACTGCAGTTCAAACACAACGAATGAAGACAGTGGAACTTAGGTCACCCAGCAGCTCAACTCACAGACAGCGTGTGTCAGCAAACCTCCGCAAATATACAGACCAGCCGGGGCTAACATCCACCTCTCCTCTACTCTTGTTTCTATTTTTGTAGGAAAATCTGGGACACCAAGGTCGCGGATCCTTCAACAAGGTAGGAAGAGGACTGTTTTTGGTCATCCTTGTTAACCATGCTGCCCTGTATTTAGCTGCAGTGCTCTGTAGGTATTAAGTCTGGGATCGCTGACAGACCATGTCGTGGCTTCACGTTTTACCTTCCACTCCTAACCCCTCAGACTGAGCATCATGGCGAGGAAGAAGGGCTTCTGGGTAGAAAAGGTGCACTGCATGGGCACTGAGAACAGCCTATCGGAGTGCCGCGCGCAGCTGTCAATCGCCCGAAGCCCCACCCCTTGTAAGAACGGCAGACACGCGGTGGCCAAGTGTGTCCCGGGACCCCAGTTCTCTCGCATCTCCTCTGGAAGACCACAGGCCCCCTATCCCATCGTGGTAAGACACAAGTCATATGAAAAGCATTTTGGGGGCAGCATTGTCTAGTGGTTATGGTGTTTGATTGGACATTGGGTTCAAACCCCAATGTCCACAATCTACCTGCAGGCATCCTTAAGCAAGATGCATAACTACCTGCTCATTAATGACGTGGATGAAAAATGCACATGCATGCACACATATTACTGCCTGTGTTTAACCGTGTTTGTGTGTGTGTGTGTGTGTGTGTGTGTGCAGCCTGTGCGTCTGAAGGCAGGCCCCAGGCTTGGCGAGGGGCGCGTGGAGGTCCTCAAGGAAGGGAAATGGGGCACCATAGTGGACCACATGTGGGACAGGACGGCGGCCAGCGTGGTGTGCAGGGAGATGGGCTTCGGAACCGCCAAGGAGGCCTTGAACGGAGCATTTATGGGCCAAGGTGAGGGTGCACTCTTGACCTTCAGAACAATGCTTTTCACCCGCTAATGCTAGTGATGCTAAAGAGAAAGGGGTGGGGGAGGGGGGGTGGCGCCTTCTGAGGTCACAAATGAGTTGATCGCAAACCTTATACTTCAGAAACTCCAGCAAAGACTGCGTTCCCCATCTGTAATAAATGAGTTCTACACTGAACTTAACAGCTGCCCAAACACACACACACACACACAGCACAAGCCATAGCGGTTTACGCTAGCGTTTATTAATACACCTCACCTCACACAACTTATTCTTACTCGCTTTCCGACGCCAATCCCTCTCATCCATCCCCACTATGAAAGAGCGACGCCGGCAGCAGCAGTCTCCCGTAACCGGGACGACGGCTAATAGTCGGACCCGGGTGGCGTCCAGCTGGGCCGGTGCTGTCCCCACCCGTGGGAGACATGACATGGCTTCCCTGGGGGTTTAGTCTGTAATCATCCTGATTGAGTTGAAATGTGAGATGATGGGTTGGCTGGTGTGGTGGACCTCCTCACCCCTGATATATTTTGTGATGGGCCAAAACAGAACAGAACAGAACAGAACAGAACGCACCATTGGAAGCCACTGGAAATTTCCCTTTCCATTGAGACTCCAGAGAACGGTCACAGACCGTACAGTAGGCCGAACCTTAAGGACGCCTTTGCAATTATTGCCTTGCAGTTACACATGTGGATCAGGTTCACATAGATGTGCTTTGAACAGCTCTATTCTTAGTGTTAAAACACAGTGGTGGGTGCACTTCCACATATGTGTGGTTCTGGTGTGGCAAAATGCAAGGTTTACCTCTCACTGTTACCTCCTATGGGTGCTTCCCATACATGCATACATACTTATCCATATGGGCAGGCGCACATGTAGCTGTGCACAGTGTGTAACTGCTACCCAGGGTCATTGAACATCAAAGAGATCCAGTGGCTTCCTGTCTATAACATGCTGCCTTTTAGACATTTTAACCGTCACATATAATTTTCCATGCGCTGCGGAGTCCGCATAAACATAGGTCTATATGGTGTCGGAAAGAGCCTAAATTAGACTTCTGATGACAGAATGATTCCCTGTTCAGGAAGACAGGAGGACAGAATGGGGCTGTGTATGTTTTATGTAGTTACAAGAACTTACAAGAGGCCAGTATTTTGACACACTTTTCTGCGCTCTGTACACTTGAGGTCCGACGTGCATCAGCATGATTCAGGCATACTCTTCCAGGACGGCTTCTCCTGCATCTCCCGTCACACTGAACTGATCATCTTGGTCTCATCTTGTCGCTGATCGGATCACAGGGCCACGCCTCTGTGCATGACCTCCCGCGAGGCAAGTGCACGCGTGTGGTCTGGGGAGTCTAGAGCCGGTCGTCCTTCTTGAACCTCCCAGTAGGATGAAAAGCACGAGAGTTTGATAGAGGCTTACGCACCACTGCCTATCTGCACAGCTTCGGTCGGAGACAAGCGCGCAAACATTCACAATCACGCAAATGAAAAACAAACATGGCCGCTCGCACACATAGGGTTGCGATACCAGGGAAACTGTGCACCGATCAACACGATGCGTGAGCATCTCAAACAGGATAATGGCAGGTTAACTGCTGCTTACTTCTAGGAAATGTGAAGCTTGCGTTAGGATTTACAAGAGATCCCATTTAACAAACCAATGTTATTTCAGTGTTTTGGGGCTTGGCACGCGGGCGGACTCTATTTGAGAGGTTCGCAGATTGGATTGGACGGAGATGTTCCGTGGAAAATGAAAACACTACAAACGGAGCATTAAGTGCCTGCGATGGAGGCTAATTTAAGAGCGAGGAGAGGGTTCCCTGTCTTAACCGCTGACCGACTGTTTACGCTATTCTCGAAAAGTACAAAACCATATTCACGCGGCATCTAGCGCTTCATGGCAATCTTCTCATTTGTCTGGCTGATCCGTCGTGCGGGACAATGTTCTGGAGATGATTTAAATGTAGACCGAATTCAAGAGTGTGTACTTAAATAACACTTCCTGCCCCGTCCGCGCTCTCCAGGGGAGAGTTTTAATGTGAGAGGCCGGGCGGGTTTGGTCATTGATCAATCACAACTCGTTAGCGACTTCTGGACTGGAGCGGCAGGAGTCTAAACGTGGCTGAGACTCCGCCACTTTTCATTTCCATCGTCGTCGTTACATTTCTCATCACAATCAGTGAGGGTAATTACAGGGGGGTACTGTCACTGCCTCCATTTGCCCTCCGAGACCGACGCTCGTGTATTTCTGGCCCGCTGTGTAATTTTAACTCCGAGGTACGTGCAGTATATGCTGTTCGTAAGCTGAAACATTCTGCGTGTGTGCGCATATACGCACAGTGTGTGTGGAGTGTGTAACACACACACGCACACACACGTGCGCTTCAGATTCTGCATCAGGACCCGCCTGCGTTTCCCAAAAAAGGTTCCCGTTCCAAATCTGGGTCTGTGACATTTTTGCAGGACCCTTCATGTGGTCGGCGTGTTTGCCTTGATAGGTTAAACAGTGGGAGTTTAGAACCCGGCCCGCGGTCTCTTCATCGTACCGACGGAGGCGGAAGTGGTGGTTTTTGTTGTGCCGATTTTTGTTTTTTTTTGTCGTTGACCCACGCGTTGTGACCAAACATGGAACCAGGGCCCTGCAATCAAACCCAACTCAAGAGACACACCGAGGTAGCCCTCAATCTGCCGTCCGTTCCCCTACCACTTAGTCATCCAGCCTCTCCTTCTCCTTCCTCCCTGGGTTGTACGTTTGTTTGGATGGTAGCATTTTCAAGTTAGG
>OMNS01046080.1:1787-11839 GCA_900303225.1 Laemonema laureysi | reverse complement strand
CGCTGGATTCTCCTCCTACACCCTCGCCCACTCACTCACTTTCAATCACAATAACGTTTGCCTGCGAGCGGATCCACTTGATTTTGGGCGTCTTCTGCAGCTCATTGCGGTCGGGGTCGTTGGACGCGCGACACTCGTACGTCCCCGAGTCGTTGAGACCGAGGTCAGTGAGGTGGATGGTGCTGGTGGTGTGCGTGGCGAATGTGGTGTTCACCTGCACGCGGCCGCCCAGCGCCCCGTCAAACAGCTGGGTAAAGGTCTCGTTGGGCTCGTGGCCCTCTATGAACCACCACTGAACCTCTGGGAGGGGGCTGCCCACCGCCTCACAGTGCAGCTCCGCGACGGCAGAGAGCACCTTTGTCTGGGACAGGGGACACTTGACAAACCCCGCTGAGCACCACGTATAGCGAGCCCAGCACACGGGGCATCGGTTATGTTTTGGTTGATTTGTTCATGAATATAGGGTTTTGGATGCGTCGGTGTGAGATGCATTTTGGGTGATTTAATGGGCCGTTGATGAAATGCAATGATTCATGGATGAGGAAGCAGGCAAAGAGAGACAGGGGAGAAAAAAGCAGAAATTAATTGATGACATTAAATGAGCGCAAGCACAAGAGAAAAGCATTTATTTAACCAAATCTATTAATATCCATTTTGGTCATTCATGGTAAGACATCATGACACGTAGAGTAAACAAAGAATAGGAATACATAAATCAAGCATGCAAAAGAATAGGCGATGCACGTTTAAAAGGCATTCAATGAAGATATGTACGGTAAATATTAACGCCTAAAACATGCATAACTGCACAATGTTAAAATAAAAATATGAAAAGGCAGAGCGTGAGCTTGAAATGAGGTTGTAATTGTGGTGAAAGACATATCAACGCCATGAAAGATTTATGAGAGGCATGTGCGGCTTTTCAACAGTAACTTTGCAAAATGCTCTGTGATTGACAGAAACGTGTTGTGCAAACGCAACATGGTGTCCAATTCCTTCTGCTGAAATACTCAAGCCCAATATGAGCAGAATATAATACCCTTCTCCCATTACACGCAAACTCCCCAAGATTAAGATGGCTGACCTGTAAAAGAAAAATGATAAAATACAGCACACCCCCCCCCCCCACACCTACTGGTATCATCGGGAGCCACCTGCATGGATAAATACTGTTTTGACCAGTAGAACAGCAGACCCGCCCTATTGCTTCACCCCGTGAACAGGAAGTTGTCATGATGTGGGCTTCTGCTAAAGGTCGCACCAAAGGGCACCTTCATAGTGCTTGCAGCACAGCAAGTTCACAATTAAATATAGGTTAGGCTGGGGTCCCAAATAGAATCAGATGCTCGCAAGGCACCATAGTTTCCAACATTGTAATGAAATGTATACCATCAGAATTGAATTTAAGAAAGGTTAGGAGGTGAACGAACTGCCTTTTTAAAAAACCAAAAGGGGACACAGTTCAACAGTTCATGTTAACGTAGTGTAAACAATAGAGTCTGGGCCTGAACTACGAACAATAGCTGGTTTGGTATCAACACAGGGGAAAAATGGTTTTAAAGTGCTAGGAAATCGTAAAAGATTTTAAAAAAACGTCCCATATGAATAGATTAGACAATGCATGCTTTATCTTGAACAAATCAAAACGTTCACTTACTCAAGAGTCACAAAACAACCATGAAATTCCTTGTATAATAGACTGTGTGATAGGATATCCTTGGGTGAATATTTCAAAACTCAAAACTCCCATCAAAAGCATGTTTACGGCTTCATTTTGAACAGGAACTGCTACTACAATGTGCCGGATATCATTTTGTATGAACAATGACATCAAACAATTACATTAAAGAATCAGTATGTCTACATATAAACCTGAAATATAACTATCCTGTTTGTATGGTACGACATTGGGAATGTGTGCTTTATTACTCTGGTAGTAAAGCACACATCTCAAACTTCTCCATTTTTTTTTTTTGATTTCAGGGTTGCCAGTAAGAGCTCATCATATAGTTTTTTTTAGAACAGCAGTACAAACACCTAGACCCTAAACACTTTATAATCCACATTTAGAAGACAAGAGACAGCTGTTCCAACAAGGGTAGCAACCCTGATGACTGTGTTGCTTTAGGTTTCAATTTTAAAAGGATTATCCAAAAAGAAAGAACACTGCTTATAGTACGAGTTGATAGTTCCTTTGTATGAATTGTTTAAATTGAATGACACTTAAGTTCGTCTTGTCATCGCTATTTACATAATAATACGAGTCTTGTAATTCTGAGATACAAAAATCACAAAACTAAAATGCTGCTTATCCAGGCCTTCCCCGTCTGCCTACGTTTTATTTCTACAAACTGAACCACCCTATTCTCTAAAGAAAGTCATAATACATATCATAGTACTTATGGTCTACTGTCAAACTGCCCAGTACATGAGGGGGGTGTCACTTGGTAGTGGCATTTGTCCTTTGCAAAGTGATGTCCTGCAATTGTCGTGTTGAACCTAGTGGTATACATTTTAACATAAAACATACACGCAAAATAGTACACTCGACTGTCTCACTTGCTCACTGCTTCCGGGGACAAAACGACAATAGCACAATTACACCGTCACAAAGGTGTAAGTGAGTATGTGTACGCCAACTCAAATATTATATTTATTTGAATATTATTTGGTTTTCGAAATGCAAATCGGAACTCTTGCTGAACGGCAGAACCATTTTGACTTCCATTTCACACACCGCGTCAAGCGGACGGCCGAAAGACCAAACTCAGCTACCCATGTTGCAACACCGGCGACTACTCAGCAGGCAGCACGTATGCGTCCGCCGACACACTCGCAACATACATTAGTAGGCTCGTGATCAGAGTATTTAAAGACAACACATCGTGAACACAAGACAAAAACCGATCAACCGTGAAAACACGCGAGGCTACGAAATAAATATATATATTATTACACATTCAATTCAGCTCTTGTCAACAGCCAGCTACTGGTCAGCCGGTCTACACCGGATTCAATAGGCCTATAGCCGACAACGGGTAGATAATAACTACAAACGATTCCAACTTATTTTCGTCAATCACGACTAGAAACGACTGCGACGGTAAAGCCAGATGTGTGGTAAGGCGACGGAGTCTGCTCACATTCTTGCAGGCCCCCCATGTAATCAATGGCAGATGGAAGGGGGTCTTGTTGAACAGGACCGACACACGGGGTGGACCTACTCGACGACTAGATAACTCCAATAAGGAATATAGTGTATTACATAGTAGTGACACTAGGATGTCCATTATAAAGTGTAAGCCCACTGACTGAAAAAGCTTCCGAGTTACCATGTGATTAAATCATTCCCCAGTCAATCGGAAAATGTGGCAACACATGAAGCTAGTTGGTGTTGAAACCCCACGAATTATTTAAATAAAAGCAGTCTAGTCACCGTCTTCATCCGTAGGTTTTACGTTTTATTGTGTCTGTATCTAACGTTAGTAGTCTTCATTTTAGGTTGTTTCGCACTATCTTACAGAGGAAAGAGCGGCCCCTTTGGACACCTATAGTACTATTACTAGTATTATTACTATTAAATACTGTTATATCCAAAACGTTGATTATTCTCGTAATAATGTCAACATCTAGTTCCCTATATGTTTTAAGACAAGGTAAAAACTGCATCTTGAAACAACATGGCCAACGTCTTCTTACCTGCCGAGGCATTGGCTTTATAAAAGCACGCGAAAAGGGCGATAAACCCCCACACCAGCTTCATGGCGAGTTCTGTCTTCAACGCCGGGTCTTTATTACTCGATTCACTACCGCAGTTTATCCTGGTTCTGTTCTGGTCCGTCGAGTAAACGTTAAACACCGCTCCAGAGGGTTAACTCTGAGACACCGTCGATAGCGGCGGCGCTTGTCCTCTAGTGGTTGCACTTCACGCGCACGACGTGAACTAGCACGTACGTGACGTTTTATCGTTACGTTGTTTTTTCTTTTTTTTTACATGACGACATCCGAAGCGATTTCCAAGTAAAAACATGTGCATTGACATGATTGGGATCAGAGCTATATAACAGTCGATCACGGCGGTACAACAATTGACGAAAGCTCGGACGAAGAGCTAGATGAGGGCGATACGAAGCAATGATTAGGGGCATGCAAGAAAATATGTCTAAGTGTTTTGAGAATGAAGACGGGATTTCAAGATTTAGCCTAAGTACGATATGTGAGAATATATTCAAAATGTTTCACAGTTTGGCAATAAAGCCGCATTTTTTTCTGACCAAAACGCCATGTAAAGAACACGCACACACATCATGCCATTATTAGAAATCATACAACACAAATGACCATGAACGACGAGGCTTGTTAATATGTTTAATAGCTGCTCACTCGTAAACACTTAAAAGTGGAAATGAATCAATTAAGTCAGTAAAAGTAAGATCTTGTGTATGGACCAATATCCTAGGCCTACCCCAAAACTATGACACACAGTGCATTACATATCTATTTATTATTGATATAGGCTATATGGGGGTAAATATACCCCACAATGCTCAATTCCAAACAGTAGATTCTTCACGAGTCGCCTCAACCACATACGTTTCTATAGTTCAACAATGCTCTTAGAATGTGTAAACATAAGAAAGAGACAAAGACACCATACTTTTTCGGTACACCTTTAAAAATCCATCAATTTAAGAAGGCATATTAGTTGCCCTAGTAATAAACTAATTACTCTACGATGTATTGGTCAGAAGTGCAGCATTAAAAATATAAAATGGTTACCAGACCAATGTTGTCACTCCTGCTACCAACGTTTAGAAGACTTTTCAATAAAGGTCACACAGTAAGACAAGTCATATGTAACATTGAGTTGTAGCACCCAAATATATATACACAGCTCATTTTGTGCATTTATTTTTTTTTACACATAATCTGTACACAAATTGTCAACAGGAAATTTCTGTTCAAATTCAAGTTAAAAAAGGTAAATGCCAAGACACATTTTCACCCTGAATAACATACTATGAATAAAATATCCCTTTATAAGTGGCTATTTATTATTAGGAGTCTCAATGATCATTATTCAAATAGAACAAAGTCACTGCATTGTTTCACATCATATGAAGTGCAAAAAAATGCAACGGTGCATTGCCGGTACACTGCTAAACTAACATTAACTAAATCACATCTGAAAGCTGAAATTTAGGCGATTAAAATTTTGCTTAAGATTTTCGGACGTCTTCTACATCAAAACCATGAACTTGAACGTGTACCGTTCACAAAATGTGAACAGTACAAGTAGTTACAGTCCTCATATGAAGGCTATAGAAAATAAATGCATATTTGTCATTCATATGGTTTCAGTTTTAAGTTGTACAACGCTAAAGGGAAATAACTAAAGTTTTGTCTTCGCGTGACGATGTTTCCAACTTTGGATTCATCCGATTTTTCCTGGGCTACACAGGAACTGTTGTGGAGCCTTTTGTCCTACAGGGCAGGAAGCCCAACACAATCCAAGCTGTTCCCTTGGACCAGAGTCCCGATACACCAGGAGTGCCACACGGCGGCCACTCCTGTGCTTTTGAGAACCTGTTCTGGCAAGTTCCTCCATCTTAGACTATAAGGAAAAGGGCCCCGCTGTGAGGTCAAGAGGTCGCCATCCACCAGAGAGACCGAGAGGTGGTGGCGTACAAGCGTTAAAGGGCTCACTCGGCGGGTCGGTGTTGTGGAGTGTTTGTTGTTTTACAAGTGGTCTGCAGACGGGTCATTGCTTGTTGAGCTCGCAGAGGAAGGTGTGGAGGAGGAGGAGGAGGACGACGGGGAGGTAAAGTTCATCCCTGATAGGTCTGGAGGGTTTGTTGCCGTGTTTTGACCACTCAAGCTTTTCCTGCACACCGGACACGTGTCATGCTGGACGGGAGAACGCAGAGAAAAGGCAACCTTGTTTAGTTTGATTGCTTGTGATAAGTTGTAGGTGTAAGGTGTATAGAGAACAATACACCGCAGGAATACGACCCTTATATATAACCCTTACCTGCTCCAGCCAGGGTATTATGCAGTCGTTGTGGAACATGTGATTGCATGGAAGCTGTCTGACGTTTTCTCCAACACTGTAATCTTCTTTACACACAGGACATTCTAGACATAACGCTGGAGAAATTTGATTGTTACAGAACTTGGCAAGTTATGAAGAAGCCCAAGGTGCAAAGTTAGTGCCATAACCATCGTCTTATCCTGCCAAACCATAACCGTTGATAATCCAAACTGCATTATAAAACTTAACCACATTTCCGTTTGACTGTTGACCATTTGACAAGAGTGTAAAAGTCTCCTCTGCAAATATCACAAAAGTTTATTTTCAGTATTTTATATAGTATGGCATTTCTGACCATAACCCTGTTGCGTGCCAGTGTCCACAAATGACGTTTCTTACCGACATGCTCCTCTGTGACTTGTACTGTAGGCAGGCTCTTTATTTTATCTATGTCAGCAGGTGGTGGTCCCGTGTTCTCAAATTGGTTCAACAACTAGAAAGCAAATACACTTGAATGAGGTCTGCATGTTCAGCATATATGTAATGCCTTCAAACTCTTAAGCCACAACTCTGTGTATACCTGTGTTATTATCGCATCTAGTCCATTGGCACCCCAGGCATAATCCATAGGATTTGAGTGAAGCACACCCCTGTCAACAAGGGAAACCGGTTAGAACAGCCTTTCAGAAAGCAAAAAACCTCTTAAGTTATTATTTTCTAGTGTGTCACACTCACCAGGGTCCAATTCCAATATTTGGCATTGCAGTAGGTGCAATTATTCCATTCACTAGCTGCTGGATGATTCTAGGTTAAGTGAACAAGGGCATATTATGTGAGGAAATACAACAATCATCTTAAAATGATCCCTCGGTCAGATATGTTATGGATATATATATCTATAACATAGATCTATCTCATATATTGGTGGACGCCAGGGGTAAGAAGGATAAGATAAGGTAATAAGGAGAGAGAGTGCGTTTAGCCCAGTGATGGTGCTCTTTACCCCTCTAAAGTCGGTACACCCTCATGCCTCCCAGCTTGCCGCCGGGCCCCATGGCGACTCCTCGGTTGCCTAGCACCGTATCTCTGCCGCGATCCCATCTCCCTTTCCTGGCGGTTTTCCGCGTCCCGGTTGTCCTCTGTTCCAAGGCCGGCTCCCGCGTCGAAGCCGTCGTCAAAGACCCCCAGAGCAAACTGGCCATAGCCGGATGGGAACGTAAACAAGTGCTGGTCCACATTCTGAAACATGAGCAAACACACAGTTGACTTCACCTATATGCACTAGACCACAGTAACTGTATGTATATGAGCATTTGTTGTGAGTGTCAAGTGTCTGCCATGATAACACAATCATCTCAGACTTTGCATTTACAAATAGAAAAAGGTCCCTCACAGCTTGACAAAAGAGGCTTTACACAACATATCAACTGTTGAACAGGCAAAGGCAAAGTGAACTCAAACATATGACAAACTCTACTGACCACTGCTGCTGAGGTTAATGATTGAACATGAGAGAAACACAACCTAAAACAACATTCAAAATATGCTATGGATTATTTGCACGGCATGTATTGTTTCATAAAATGTAATTGAAATCTCTAACATATTATGCACCCCAATAATAATGCGGCACATGTGAGGCAACACATTAACGAAAATGAGGCGTTAATGTAGGCATTTGTGCACATGTCAATGCTTTGTATTTTATTTATAAAGGTTACGTCTCACTGAGGCTAAGCACCCGATTAGCAGCATTGCACACTTGCAACAAAAACAGTAAATAAAAACCTGAAAGGGCTGCTGGTTCTGGTCCCCAGTGGAAATGGAGGGCGCTGAGCCATTGTCAGCACTAAACAGGGGACAAAACGGTTAGTAACCCCAAAACATAAACAAAGTGTGTGTGTGTGTGTGTGTATTTGTTGGTGTAGATTTCCTCTTGAATAGATCAAAACAAGCTAGAGATTAATGAGCGTGGTTAATGTAGTGTGATTACCAAGGCTAATCGTACTGGTGACTACATACCTCCTCTCCTCCAGTAGTTCTTCAATGAAGCCTGACTCACATCGTGGGCATATGTAGTCCTGTAAACAATATAAACAATAATACCAAATTAATAATGGTTAACAGATGCTATGTTATGATCAACAACAAAAATGCTGAATAAATGTAAATATGAACTTATCATCAAGAACAGAATAGATAGAACCTCTATGGAAACGTATTATTCTGTGTAATAAACAGACACCACGCTTTTTAGGCACCATTCATGTCTTTTTGTATCTCAAAAGCACACATATTTAAAATGATTGGCTATAGATTGTGAACACTCCTGTCCCCCTCCACCCATTGTAATTGTGTTAAGATTTAAAGCAAAACACAAAAGCCTACCCCTTTGTGGATTCTAGTCTCTTCGTAGGGCTAACCCACCCTCTGAAATATGTCTTACCTTTGCATTAGATAGGGCAATAATGAAGTAATTCATAATGGACATGACATGCCCCCTTTCTTCAACGCTTTGCTTTGTCTTTCAGTGCGAGTGATTTGTTATTTTAGACTGTTATGAAGTGCAACATGGAAGTTAGTTTCCCTCCATGCCTCCCCGTCCTCAGGTTAGGCTACCCCTCAAGACAGCACCAAAACACCCCTGCTGCCTATGGGACAATAACAACGCAATCCCTCATGCACCATGCCCACCCAGTTTATAGCGCTATGGTATTGTGTCGTTGTGTGAGTGATTAGCTTTTTACTGGCGAATTAGGGTCACGTTTAGGCCAAGCCTTTGTCGATTTCAATGATGCATTATCCCAGTGTGCTATGACGTTTCGCACGGAAAAAGGCAAACGGCTGAACAATGGCCTCGCTGCTGTACTATCGAGTAATCGTTCACATTAAAGTAAACTCAATACCTTTGTTTCAAAACAGTGATAAACCAAAGCAAGCTTGCGACGTATGGAATAATAAAACACACACACACAAAAATCTAATATTTGTATTTTCGCCTATGTTAACATTTGCATAGATGATATTGTGTTAACACGTCTTCCGTTGATACGTAATGGGTAAACGGTGTTTATGTCTATGAACTTGAAAGACTAGGCTACCTAGCTAGCCGGCTAACGTTAGGTGCATAGGAGTTAGCCATATGTCAGCAGGCCAACTCCTAGCTGAAGCCTCTACGCCTCACGTATCATTTACTAGTATCAACTTCGTCATCACAGATAGTATTGTCTTTGTCTTGCGGCCCTTATTACTTACAGGTAGACGAGGGCTAATCTCTGCTGAACATATATGACAGAAAAACCGGCAGGGCCATGGAGGTGCTTCCGCCATTTTTAAACGGAAACCAGGCGAGGAATTGTCTACGGGGTAGCAAAAAGGACAATACAGTAATATAAAGTAATTTTGTGTGCTTTATAATTACAATTTCTGCAGTTATTTCATGGTATAATTGAGTGTTTCTAAATATGTTCGAATACATTATTGAAGGGTCCTCGATGTTAGAGGGCTGAAATACGTTCCTAAAAGTTGTTTTTGTTATTTGTGCTCAATTCATTATTACCACTAGGTGGGGCCTTTGTGTACCATTTGCAAGATTATTTTACATTGGAAAGATCTCCAATTACAATTAATTAGAAAAATAAAAATAAAACTCAATGAACTTGAACCTTACAGTGAGTTTTCATAATATTTGACCTTTATTGTGAGCTTCAATAATGTGCAATGTGTAGACCTATGTATTGATTAAATATACCAAATTATTTCTACCTCTCCCCTCCAAGATGTAGCAACACATTCACTCGAAATAGACTAAACCTGACGACAAAATCAAAAATTGCACCAATTTGTATTGACCGTCACAATCCATTGACAAAATGCTACTTGTTCTTCCTTGGACTTGTATTTCTGGATTGACTTACAAAGGTTATATTTAAATGTTATGTTATATTCTGTTATATAAGTCTATTTGAGCATTATACAGAATAAATAAAACAAATCTAAATGTAAATCTACCCCCCCCCCC